>JAODKL010000081.1:9359844-9374190 GCA_026780765.1 Petrocephalus schoutedeni | reverse complement strand
GTTTGGAGGGAGCAAAAACGGGAGCTGTCTGACAGGGGGTTTGGAGGGAGCAAAAACGGGAGCTGTCTGACAGGGGGTTTTGAGGGAGAAAAAATGTGGGCTGTCTGAGAGGGAGTGTGGAGGGAGCAAAAACGGGAGCTGTCTGACAGGGAGTTTGGAGGGAGCAAAAATGGGGGCTGTCTGACAGGGAGTGTGGAGGGAGCAAAAACATGGGCTGTCTGACAGGGAGTTGGGAGGGAGCAAAAAGGGGGGCTGTCTGACAGGGAGTTTGGAGGGAGCAAAAATGGGAGCTGTCTGACAGGGAGTTTGGAGGGAGCAAAAATGGGGGCTGTCTGACAAGGAGTGTGGAGGGAGCAAAAACGGGGGCTGTCTGACAGGGGGTTTGGAGGGAGAAAAAATGCGGGCTGTCTGACAGGGAGTGTGGAGGGAGCAAAAATGGGGGCTGTCTGACAAGGAGTGTGGAGGGAGAAATAACGGGGGCTGTCTGACAGGGAGTGTGGAGGGAGCAAAAACGGGGGCTGTCTGACAGAGGGTTTGGAGGGATAAAAAATGTGGGCTGTCTGACAGGGAGTGTGGAGGGAGCAAAAACGGGGGCTGTCTGACAGGGAGTGTGGGGGAAGCGAAAATGTGGGCTGTCTGACAGGGAATTCGGAGGAAGCAAAAATGTGGACCTGCTGTGGGTCCCCAAGGACTGGATTGGGTAACACTGCTCTGAGGAGAAGACAGGAATGTAGTAGAATGTATATTTATCAGTAATATAATATTAAGGATTCATTTATAATAATGAAACTTCATTTGCCATCTGTACAAGCACAGATGCGCCAGAACTCTTGGTTTTCATTATCCTGTCACGCTCTCCTATGAGACCAAATCTTGGTGTCAGCAGTCCAGAGCAGTGTAATATGACCTCACTTAATCTCCCCATCAGTGACACGATTATTCTGCAAGCTACAGATTTGAACTAGCAATTCTCAGGACACAAGCACTGACTCCTAACCTTCAGAGTCACATCAGTATTATTTAAAATGGGGTATTTTTTTTTCTTTTTAACCTTTACCCATCAATATCATTCATTACTTTAAACAATTAAAAATGGGTTTGGATAGGAGCCAAAAAGGAAGCTACATGGATGTGAATATAGATCACAAAGCTGGATATCATTAAATTTAACCTCATTTTCCAAATTCCTATTCTATCTATGTGAAGATATAGGCCATTCAAATGTCGCATCATTGACTGTAGAATTAAAACAGCCATCTGAACAATGAGCGAGATGGGAAACCACATTCTGTAGGCCGATTGGCTGGGTCTCTCTGCCTCTTGCTGCTGTACAGTGACTATGCAGTGCTGGCTGGACACCTACTGTGCTGTGGGCGGTATGGAGTAAACAGCTCTCTCCTCCAGAAGAGAGAAAGAAGACGCAGCTGGTGGACAGCACAGACATGTTGGTACAGGAACCATCCCTTGGACATGAGATCTATGTGGGTATTGCCTGCATATTCCAGTTATTTATATGTGTGTTTGATTGATTTCTATTTATTTGTCCATCATTGTTATTATGAGCATTAGTCATGCAATATTGGAATAATACTGTATTTTATGACATGGGATTTTGTGTGGTCCAGTGGGTTAAGGCGTTCTGACAATGACTGGGAGGTTGTCGGCTCAAATCCCGGAGTAAACAATGTAATTTCATTGTTGAGCCTTTTAACAAGGCCTTTAACCCTGATTGCTCCAGGTACTGGCTAGTCCCATTTACTCTAAAACCAAACATGCACAAACAAACTGCTTCCTGACCCCTCTGGACGAGGGTTTGAGTTTACGCCGCAGCTTCATGTGTGGAGTTTGCATGTCCTCCCTGTGTCAAGGTGTGGTTTCTTCCGGGTACTCCGTGCCGCCCCACATTCAGTGGAGGTGTGTGTGAATGGTGTGTGTGCCCTGCGAGGGGTTGGCAGACCATCATGCCCACAGGCGCGGTGACCTGCCGCAACCCTGAATAGGAGAAGCTGCTACAGAAGATGGTTTTATATATGTGTGTGTTTGTTAGTGTGTGTGTTGCTTTAGACAGAAGTGTATGCTACATAAGTAAAAATTGTTTTTCCATCTTATATACTTGCTTTAATGCCTTAACTATATAACAAGTTCAACAATTAGAATTTTAAAACCTTTGTTTTTCAACGTAAAATGCTGTTATGGTCAGATGTACTTTCTCCCAACATCATCAGGCTTCTTGTAGAGAAGCTCCAAACAGTCAGAGGAGGAGGTAATGAGGAGGTGAAGAGATGCATCAAATAAGGAATCTGTGAGCTTTTGTGTTATTTATGGCACCGACTTTTGTGCAGGTGCTTAAAAGCATTCCTCTCATATAGCTGCTGTTGCTGTTAGTCCTCTGCCCCATGCTCTCTTCTGCTGGAAGCTTTTGAAGTTTCTCCCCTTTGGCTACATCCATCTGAGAGTTTCCTTTAGGGCATGCAGGTCTGTTGTCATTTTCTGTAATGACTCCAAATTCATTTTGCATCCTCGGCAAAATGAAGCGCACCTCTCGGTGTGCGATATATCAATAGCATATCGTTTTAGCTTAATTTTTGTTATAGATCAGGGTTGGGAAAAAAAGTTTCAGCAAACTTTTGCAGACCAATAACTGTGTACCTATGCAGTTTATCAAATATTTGCTGAGCACAGTCGATGTATTTAGTCACCTTGATGAAAAGAGCAGAAAAGCAGCTTGATGGGGTAAATGAACTGATGCTTGGGGAAAAAAAACAAACAGAAATAAAAAATAACAAACCCTAAAATCTTCTGGTTGCACTTTTTATGTTTACAGGTGATTAATTTTCACTGCTAAGAATGTTATTGAAATTTACTATTTGAACCATACAGTACTTCAGCCCAAATTACATTTTGCTCTTGTTACTTTAATGTATTTATACTGCATAAAAATGCATAGTGATTTCCACGTCTGAACCCACATTCTACTTTGCAGGGTGGCTTATTTGACTTGGAAATGTTCTGCAGTGTTATGCATGAAGAAAAAAGAAAAAAAAATTTAATATAGCTATGAGTGGAAAATCGTGGAACACAAACAGCCTTCCAGATACATCTAAAATTTAAGGCGCAATATCAGAACGTGGTACAGAAAAAGGTCTGCTAAACATTTTTGACTGTGAACCACTTCTGCATCGCTATTTACAGTATGCCGCTGTGGAACATGGTAGGGTTTCCTAAACGATGAATGCTCTAAATTCAGATATGTTTGAATTAGATGGACTCCAACTTAATGGATCCTTGAAGTACACACAAAATGAAGTGCACTCTGAAACTATTAGATAAAAACCTATTGGGGTTGTTCCTCTTATGTATACAAAAATTTGAATTTCAGGTAAACCAATTGGTGAGAGTTTCGAAGGTCACTATTTAATGCTGGGTTTTTTGCACCATAATCATTTTCTTTTTTATACTTTCTTAACACAAACCTAGTTTATGTGACAGTACTGGTTGTGCAAAGTCTACATTAAAAGCCCTTTTCTCATTGAGAGCACCAGGAACTTTCTGTATTCATTTATGATGTCTTTTCCAGCGGGAATCACAGCTCATGGTTATCAGTCAGGTGCTCTGCCAGTTAAATTCATGCTCAATATGATTCCGATCCTGGTAAAAATTTAGTCATTGCTCTCTGGTTAACTGTGTGTGTGTGTTATTTGCTTTTTTTCTTACATTTGCAGGCAAGATTAATTTCCATAACTCCAAATTCACTGCTGCCATCATGAATTAAGTCATTAATAATTTCTGCTCTGCAATAACATCTGAACCATGTCCAGATCTTCACAGCTTTTTCCATCTGTGTCAATTTTATCATTGCCTAAAGAGACCCCCCCCCCCCCCCCCCCATTACCTAAGACATGTTTGCGTGCCAAACCCCAATATCCCCCCCCAAGGTCTGTCCCCTTGTTGGTCCCAAACAGTCAGTACACTAAATTTTGAATATCACATCCATAAACAGGAGTTGTTGAATTAGCATGTTCTGCTAACCAGTGAGTTATCGACTTTCTTCTGACGCTACTCGCTTTTTTTTAATTTAGTCTTTGAAACATCCAAGGGGAGGTGGGGGCCCAAAATGAACCCGTCCTTGTATGTGATAATGTGTGCTTCGTCACAGAGCCCAGAAGGTGGGTGTGAAAGCAGGAATGTGCTACGTCACAAATGTTCCCTGACGTCCAGACACTGCAGTAGTTGAAGTACATGCTAAGGCACGTAGCTTCACACTATTGACAAATTCGAGATGCCAATCCACTTATAGAATATGCAAATTCCACACACGCAGAGCTGCGGCTTGGAATCAAATGCAAAATCCCGGAAATGCCAGGTTTCCTACTGAGTCGCCATGCTGCCGAGTGTGATTTTAAAGACCATTAATTATATAAAATATAAAGACCCAAAATGTTCATGAGATTATTCAGGGTTGCTAACTTTGGTCAGCATGTATGGAAACCCTGAAGGGCAAAACACACCAGCAAATATTAAAACACACCAGCAAATACAAAGACACTCCAGCAAATACAAAGACACTCCAGCAAATATGAAATTACACCAGCAAATATGAAATAACGCCAGCAAATATGAAACCACACCAGCAAATACAAAACCACACCAGCAAATACCAAAACACACCAGCAAATACAAAGACACACCAGCAAATATGAAATAACGCCAGCAAATATGAAACCACACCAGCAAATACAAAAACACTCCAGTAAATATGAAAACACGCCAGCAAAAGCAAAAACACACAAACAAAAGCAAAAGCACTACAACATTAGGGATACTGAAAACGGAGAGGGTATGCACCTACTGATCGTCATGTGCTTGTTACTGATTAGACAAGGAGCCTGTCAATCCCGATCTGCGAACACATGTGCACACTGGTTTTCAGTCTACGTCACTATTTGATCTGTATACTGCAGTCTGACTGTTTAGCTGTGGTTGGCATTTCAAGCAAAAGGACCTGGATGTTAATGCGAAATGGCTGGTTGGTAAAACCTGTAGTAGCTCAAAGCATCCGGGATGGATAATGTGTTCACCTGATGTATTCATATATATTCCACCTGTAATTGTTATTAGAGGCATTTAATATGTATATGGCCATTTGAACAGTTTCTGAGCAGAAATTGTAGCATACAATACCTAGAATAAGAAATTCCACTGCATATTTTTTTCTGCAAATGCATTGTCTGCGCTTGTCTTAATAATTGAAACTAGTAATTAGTAAAGCAATGATTATTAGTTACGATGATCTGTGAAAAACATAACGTTGTTTTGTAACGTCAAAAGATCAGGCAGGCGTTCGCCGAAGCCAGTGTACTCAACAGCGTTCAGTGACGTACACTGAAAACCATGGTGCGCATGCGTTCGGAGATCGTGACGCTGATTGACAGGCTCCTTATCTAATCAGTAACAAGCACGTGACGATCAGTAGGTGCATACAATTTCCGTTTTTAGTATTGCTAATGTTGTAGTGCTTTCGCTTTTGCTGGGGTGTTTTCGCATTTGTTCTTGTGTTTTCGCTTTTGTTCGTGTGTTTTGGTATTTGCTGGTATGCTTTTTTGTATTTGCTGGTGTGTTTTCATATTTGCTGGCCTGTTTTGCCCTTCAGGGCTTCCGTAGGCATGGGATTTTCAAGTCGAGACAAGTCTGCACACGCATTTACGTGTATTTTTGGGTTTATAATGGAATGATTTGCGGCAAGACCGCGAGAGTCTGAAAGCGTGTTGGGAACCCGGGATAATTTCAGTTTAAAATTATTGCAGGGTTGCTTCCCTTCTCTCTCACATAAACAGCATCTTCATATCGATGGAACTTGTGTGGAGGCTGACCTTTTCCCATGAGCCAGATAAATTCCTTTGATAAATATAAAATACATAACATCAAGAATAATCATGTTGGTTTCAGAGAGTGTGGTGTTTTACTTATTTAAAACTGAAGTACTTTGAAATGTTTTATTGTGCTTTTGAATTCCCGAACTCCTGAATTATAACATTGGACTGGAAAAGTTTCATTGCCATGAACAGTCAGTATTGTCACCACTTGTCTGAATTTTGGACAAATACTTGGGTGTTTGTCTTCTCTTTTTTCATGGTTGAGAGGCCAGTTGTCTCTGTCATCATAGCAGGAGTGGTGATGATGAGAGGTCTAGAGGGAGACCTCAGAACCATCTCCAGTCACCTACCTTGACTATCCCTACACTAAGGGCCCATCATGCTGTCTTGGAGAACACAGACTCTGTACTGACACATTCAGAGCCTTGAGAGGTTGCCTGCCTCTGGGCCCCACCACTCAGCCATCCACACATTTTTGGAAACCACTTTTCCAGTCTAAGGTTATAGTGGGTCCAGAGCCTATCACAGAAGCTATGGGCACAAGGCAAGGAAGAACCCAGGATTGAGTGGGGCAGCCAATCAAATGACACACTCACATATGCACACTCAGCATGTTTTTCAGACCGTGGGGGGAAACCAAAGGAAACCCCATGCTGACACTGGGGGAACATGCAGACTTCACGTACATGGAACCTGGGCAGAGGCTTGAACCCAGGACCCAATGGTGGGTGGCAACAGTGCTAACCACCACACCACCCCCCAGTTTCACTGTCAGTCCACAATTAATCTTAAAACGTTTTTTCATTATAATAGAAAATAATTATAAGGCCTGATATAAGAATTGAATTTTCTTATTGTTAAACAGACCTGAAAATTGGACAATGGCTTTGATCTTTTTTTTTAAATCGCAGAACATTTGTGGAAACATGCAGTCACTTATGTTTTCTGTAATGAACAACAGATTTGTGTTAGTACGACGTGAATTTCTTATTAATAATAGTGATATTTAATTAATAGTCAAATTAATTCTTAAAATAATAACTGGCTTTGAAATGTTACAGCTCGATACTTTACATATTATAAAACGATTGTTTTACTCCGCAACTGATTAACTATCCCAGAGGCAAAATTGACATTTCGGAGAATAATATACCATGAGTGTGTTGTCAATCTAGTTTTAAAAAATAGAGAAAATTTGTGTTATCGTATTGAATTTGTTTGTTTCCTTCTTGTAAGAACAAATCAATATACTTCAGCTTTTTTCACCTCTTCATTCATAACAGTTCTGCCAACAAACAAATACCAATTGATATGGCATAAATGCCAGTATTATTAGCAGCATGGATTGAACTGAGTCAGTGTCAGTCAGTTGAAGTACATCAAGACGAGTTCATCTCTATCGGTCCCACTGAGGGACAGGAGCATAAGTATATTTACTGTAGCTTAGGATTGCAAGGACACACTACTTACTTTGAACCTATTTTTGACTCACTTAAATTGAAAGAATTATCTACTCGACCAGTCGTTTAGCTTAAATGATTTGCCTATCAGGTGTGTTAACCTGAATCCTGCTTAATGCTAATATACTATACTATACTATATTATTATACTATGCTATATGTATACTGTATACTTATATATTTATACTGTATATACTGTTGCGTTATATAATTAGTATATAATATATTAATTATTTATTTGCATTTTGGATTGTAACATTTACCTTTAGATCTTACATAAATGTAAAATGTTTTGTTCTGTTACGTGTTCGGCTTCCTGAACACTGTAATATTGTGTCTGGCCATGTAGAGGTGCGTGACTTAGTACAGCCCTCCAGAGCGCCCAGTGAAAAAAGCTATTAAAAGTCAGTGTTAGAATGCACATAAGGGTCACATACATGTGACATGTCCATATTTTGAGCCCAAACCGGTCCCTACACATTCCGTCTTGTCATATCGCTATCGCCACTATAAGATTGAAGAATCGTCAGTTGAACCATCGTATCTCGAGGACCATCTGTATAATGAACTCAAAATAAAACGTGCACAATTTTTGCTTAATCAGTGTGATTACCTCACATAAAGTGTCTTCTCATGGCAGATAAACTTTTTGATCTTGTTAACAAGTCATACACCTCATATTATAACTGAAACAGCAATACAGCTTCTTCAAGGAGCCATTTCATCACATCATTACATAATGCATTTCATTTCCTGTATAGAAGACTGAACAAGGCGGGGCAAGGGTGAGCTTGTCTCAAATGTTTCTTGCAAAACTTCAGATTAAGTGAGGGCGGTTATGGGGGAAACTCAGTGTGAATGTTGTTGAGTGTATAGTTTGGGACTGGGCCTTGGTGTTCCTCCCTCCAAAGTGTCTAGCTAGCTTAAGTGCACGTAAACCCCAGACTTATTTGATGGGAGTATATGCTTAAGTGAAAAATGCGGATAGCTACATGCTTATTTGGCTTAAGTGCATGGGAGAATCAAGGAGGCAGGAGCAAGAGGTGAACTCCCAAACGAAGGTATTTAACAAAGAATTTAACAAGATATTTCGCCCAGTGCTTCATCGACACATGCATACACTACCGTATTCTGGTATCCGGTTTGCTCAGTTTCAAGACTATTGACTTATTCTACTGCTGCTCTCAGACTAAAGGCATTATTTAATTGTCAAGGGAGATGAGTAACTTCTCTGCGTAGAGCACGCTCTGTCCGCTTCTGCAGTAAAGATTTTCACCACTTGGCCTGAGCCTCTCCAGAGCCCACAACACAAAATAGGAAACCACTAATGAAATCATACCCTTGGGGAAAAAATGCCAGTACCAAGCTGGGAGTTTAGTAGCTGGTGACAGGCAGGACACCTCCTGTGGCCCTCTAGGGGGGTGCTGCAGGAGGGAGTGCCTTTCTGGAACATTCTGGGAATGAAAAGCACATCTTGAAGAAGAGGTATCAGAGGTATCAGGAGGGTGTGGAATAGAACTGTACCTGGGAAAACTCCATCGGTAAATAATGAAAGCTTAGATAGGAAAGTTCATGCAAAACAAGATCTATCTATCTATCTATCTATCTATCTATCTATCTCCTGAAATACATTACCTCTCCATAATGTCAGTTACTACTTGTTTTTTTATTTACTGATTTACCTTTTCCCTTGACAGTGAACACACATCTCTACTCTATGGGTGCCTGATTCTGTTACATCTTTAGTGTAATTCAGTAACACATGCCCAGCGTCACATGCTTTAACATCTTGCTGATTTCTACCCTGGAACTTTGATAATGTGAATCTACTCAATCTGTGGACTATGTGTCATAGAAAATACCCTCCATTTGCCTGCAGGAATGACTGTAGGATGACTGTAGGATTTCTGTATTGTTCTTTTATAGCATATTGTACTGTTTAAATTTACATTTACATGTGTACTTTACCCCTGACCCTGAGCGGGATAAATAGTTAGAAATTGGAAGGATGTGTACTTTATATGGTAATGCAATGGAAATGTATAATTTTTATGCTAATTTATTATTCACAGCATAGAATTTTATTTGTACAGCAGATGAGATAGTGAAGCAGATAAGGTTAACTAGCAGGCACAGTGGGGCAGTGGCATGACCTCTCCTGTGGGCTGAGGTGGATGCTTTCCTTTAATACTCCCACAGAGTGCCTGCAATAAGAGAAAAGCCCTATGTTGGTGGCTGGAGCTGTTTGAGGCTTCAGGGTCAAGCCTGCGACTTTCTCAAATAAGGGGCTACAAACGACAGTGTGGCTGGAGGCTTCTGCGGAGCCCTCGGGGCAATGAGAATAAAAAGAAATGCTGCCCAATAGGTGTCCTGACTTGCTGAGATGGATGGCGGGCAGATGGGCAGACAGACCGAGTCGGGTCAGGTACATATGGCGACGCCGGTTTCAGAGAGACGTAGCTACTGAACCGAGCCAAGTGGCGTCTAGCAGAAGGTGTCTACTTGTGCTCTCCTCTCAGATGATGAGTCTCTCATTGAAATCTTTGCTTTGCTGGTGACCTGCTTTTGTAACGTGTAAATATGCCGCTATTGCTTCACAATAGCATCAGCATGGGTATTATCATCTAAGATATTGTTTCCCAATCCAGTGTTTGGGGACCCGCAGACAGTCCATGTTTTTGCTCCCTCTCAGCTCCCGGTAGGGGGGCAAAAATGTGGACTGTCTGGCAGGGAGCTGGTGGGGCACAAAAACAATGACTATCTGTGGGCTCCTGAGGACTGGGTTGAGGAAACTGGTCTAAGAACCAGCAACCCACACATTCCAAGTTAAATAAATGTTAATCCATTTGTTTATATTATTTTCATTGGTTTTTAATTCATGCAAAAGTATGTTTTTTCAAATTATTCATAGTCCTCTGTCAAAAGTCTAAACACTTTAAAGTGAATGCTGCTTTTGGCTTTTTATGTAAATAATGTATATAAAGAAGTGTCAAAAATAAGAATTATCCCATTCTGATTTGTTTATACAGGTGCCAGAATATGTTTAGTCTGAAGACCTTCTTGAATGAGTTTATTGATTGATTGATTGATTGATTGTTGTTGTTTCTGGTGCAATGTCTTTACATATATCTCATGTCTTTCATTACAGTAAGTACATGCATTCAGTTAATCAGAGCCAAGATAGTGACAATTAGGGGCAGGATGCAAAACAATAATGAGCAGAAAATAAATATATAATCCATGGCATTGAGCCGTGATACATTTACATTTCCTGAAACTAATCCCACCCTCACGTTTGTGCTCAGTAATTAAAATCACGTTGTTTATATATGCATTCATCTTCTAGCTCTGAGGTGAGTTTTGTCTTTTAAGTATAATCCGGTAATGTCTTTCCTTGCTGAAGGTCACATGCCGGTTTGTAGCAGTGTTACTCATTACACCCTGGCGCCAATCATTTAGATTTCTGCAATACGCAACACAGCTGCAATTTGAGCAGTAAACTAACACTGTGTTAGTTTGCAGTGCCAAGTGCTGATCACAATAAAAAAAAACAACATAGAAATATAATTCTTATGCTGCTTCCAGCATAACTTAGGCCTAATATTAATCTTTTGGGTGTCATTTTCCTCCTTCGGTCATTTTGGGATTGAAAATGGAAATCACATGTTACTGAATTAAATATGGTTTCAGTATGCATGCATTTTTTTCAGCCCTGCTGCTTTCCAGTGATATGATTCTGACTGGATCTTCACAGCTGCAGATTGGTTAAAAGAAGACATTATAAAATTTAATCAGAAGCTGTTGTTCTCTGCAATGATGCCTGTGCCATTAAAGTTAAATATAATAATTAACGTGAGATAATTTTTTTTTCTGTGTGATTCTTTGTGAAAATAACCAGGACTCTTATGGATGATCCTTTTAAATATCTAAAATTAATTTTAGGTATTTATATTTTATCCATATATGGGGCTTATTTTTTTAATTTTCAGGCTGAAACTCAGTTTTATAACTCGGTCTGGACCTGACACAATTCAGCACCAAGCTATTAATATTATAATGAGGTAAAGGGAGCAAATATTTTTAAGGAGCCGTTTTGGAAATTAAACTAATAACGGATAATCTTTATGGTCCTGGTTACGTTCAAGGTGATTAACGAGAACAGGCTTAGGCCATCTAGGCTCACAGGACAGAGTAACATGCAAACCAAATTAGCGTCCAAACATTACAAGTGCTTAACCAAGATCATGGTGGCAACAAGCTTGACGCTTGTCCCAGGAAGCATAGGGCACAAGGCAGAGGGCTGCCCTGGAAAGGAGGTCAGCCCCTGCCCACTACCACACAACAAGGCGGACTGAGATGCCAGTTCACTTATATCAATAATCTTTATTTGTATTTTACACCTGACTGCATTTCTTGTTAATTGCGAAAGAAACTGAGGGACCTGGCGGAAACCCTGAAAGTGCGAGACCACATTTTACCAACAAAGCCACACTGGGTGAAGATGGATGAAGAAAAAATAAAATACTGTACAGTAACCTACTCAATAATTTCTGCAAGGACTCATTGTTTTACTAGCATACTTCTCCAACCCCAAATCTTTTTTATTACAGCAGATTGATGCAGCTTACAACTGGGTAGGCGTCACGTCCCACGTGCACATGCAACTCAACAAGCATAACTTATGCTTTTTGCATAATTTAAACATAATTATTGACTACACCTGCCCCTTGGCTATTGAACCTTACCTGCCCGAGCACTCAGTGCGAGGTAACATTGTACCTCAGTGCGAGGTATCGTGCACTCAGTGCGAGGTATCGTGCACTCAGTGCGAGGTATCGTGCACTCAGTGCGAGATATTGTGTATGACACGCAGCATACTGAGCACTTTCTCTCTGTCTTGTGTCCTGCCCTTAACTTCCGCTTCTCTCCGACTCCCGATGTTCTCTGACCGATACACCCTCGGCCTTCCCCGGTGTCCTTACCTTCTGTCCTTCATGAGTTCAGAAGAATGACTGCCCTGGTTTCTGACCTCTCTGCTTGCGAGTCCCCGACCTAGCGCCCTGCCTGTCGATTAACTGTCCGTTTTTCGGTTTCCCAAAATAAATCCACACTTACTGCTTTTGGGTCCCCAAGTTTCAGTTCTGAGAGTAGGATATTGCAATAAAACATATTAAAATAGCAATATGTACTCCACATGTAGAATCACTTGAAGAGGAAAAGGACTATATTACAGTTTTTCTCCATTGGTTTGGCTCATTTCTTGAAACAGAAATGACATCATCAAAATGACATGGACAAATTTCCAAATCACCTTGCAATTGTTCAGAACAGAATGGCATTTCTCATTGATTTCATCAAATTGCAAATGTCTTAGTACATGTCTCAAGTGTATCTGTGCATATGGTTATGTACAAGTAGCCTACAGTTAGCACAATGAGCCCACATTTAGCAAATTCTCCAAATAAATAGATCTAAACTGATTAGTTGATTCTCAGTCTAATGGTTGTTCTCTCCGAAACATGTCAGCATGATTTCATTGTGTGAGTCATCATATGCACAATAGTCTGTTCAATGTCAAAATTAGTCAAGAACATAATACCATGAACACCATATATGAATTTCTTGGAACATTTGATAAATTCATGACAGTAATTGACAGTCAGGTGAAATTAGAACTTGACTAATGAAGGAGGACTTTCCCACATCTCAGATGACCAACCAAACAGTTTGCTCAGTTACCTGACAAGTGCTGTCTATGGTTGTGAATGCTGCCAAACATGTATATATAGAGCTTAGCCAGTGCCAGTACCATTTGCAGTATGAACTTGGAGGTACCTCACCAAGCAAATGAACAAGGACAACTTCCTGCTCGAGGAAGAGGAGGAGGAGGAAGAAGAGGAGGAGTGTGGATCCGTGGTGGTGGAATAGGGGGAAGAAGCCGAGGAGCACAAAGACACCACGCTGTCCCGGATGAAATTTGGGCCACAATTATAGACCATGTTGCCAAACATCTCCTCACAATGGCAGAGGCAGGTCGCCGAGTGCAGCCCAATGTGCCTCGCTCTACAGTCTCCTCCATCACCCAAACCTAGCAGGGAAAACAGGTAAGTACTCAGTCAATGATGGAATTATTGTATAGGAGACAATACAGTATACAGTACTGTACTGTAAAGCAAGACATGTATAAACTATTCATTCCGTGTGTGTGTGTGTGTGTGATACAATGAAAATGACAAAGAAAATAAATTGGAATTATTGATACAGTTTAGAGTAGTATTCCAGTCACTGGGCAGTGATGCATTACAATTGTAAGTAAAACAGCAATACAATTGCATTGGTAACTCATTCTGTAACAAATAGATAAGGCATACATTACAAATTGTCATACAGTGCTGTCCTTTGACTTCTATGTCTAGGATTGGACGACAACCTCACATAGGTGACAGAGGAAAACTTCTCAATGAGCGACAAGAACAAGAGATCTGTAACATGGTGATTGCAAATAATGCTATCACATTGAGACAGATCCGTGATGCGATCCTTCAAGACAATGCCATATTTCAAGATGTCAACTCTATCAGCATCTCCACAGTAGACCGGGTATTGAAGAAGCATCAGATGACCATGAAGCAGATTTACAGGGTACCACTTGAGAGGAACTCTGACAGAGTGAAAGAGCTGGCGTGCCAGTATGTGCATGTAAGTCAGTTATTGGTTGTCTATCATTGTAACATTACAGTAAGCCGTGGTTCCCAGTTTTTTTCTTTACCTTCAGAATCCAGAACCTTCAGAATCCAGCTTTATCTTACTACTGCATTTTGCCTAAAAACTGAAACAGAAAACTGTCTTCAGTATTTCTCCCTCCTCTATTTCTCCCACCTCTGATCCATGGTGTTGTGCTGAACCATCCAGGTTCCATCCATCCATTTTCCAACCCGCCTATCCTGTTCAGGGTCGCGGGGGGTCCGGAGCCTATCCCGGAAGCAATGGGCACGAGGCAGGGAACAACCCAG
>JAODKL010000081.1:9325686-9341433 GCA_026780765.1 Petrocephalus schoutedeni | reverse complement strand
TCATTTTACTAAATGATTCATTGCGAGGTTATCCCATGCAGACTGATATAGGAAAGACTTACTATCTCCATGACATTTTCTCTTTCAGAGTAGCAGGAAACCCATTCAATTAAATTACTATACTTCTTTGTTTAGGTTTATTAATGCTGAGCACCTGTGTCATGATTAGTACAACCATAGTGACACGCTCACTCCCATAACAACCCAGTGAAAAACACATAATATCAATTGAAAACACAATTGATTAACTGACACACTGCACTGCACAATTCCTCTGCAGTACTCCAGCATATTTCAGTATTACACAAATGAGCATTGCAGAAGCAGTAATAACCATGGGGAGAAAATTAAATTCATGTTATGTAGCTTTTGCACCAACAAAACTGTACTAGCTAGAAGATGGATATAGTGGTTGAAGTTTGGCTCTTAAAGCATATGATTTTCTGCCAGTAGAAATGTCTTTGGTCATACATTAAAGCTTCACACCAAATGTCCCATGCACTATTTACCCCATAGTGAATTTGCCCTTTAGCTTGAAAACAGTGAATATGAATATCTATGAACATATACGCATATATATGTGTATGGATTTTATGATATGCTTTCTTTTTTGATATGTGACATACATACAATCAATCATTGATGTTTTGTATGCAATGTAAGCAATCTGGTGTGATACCAGATGCTCATTCGGGGTATGGTCTCATGATGCCCTGTTGATGCCCATGGCACCGGTTGTATTATCATTGGTTGTGTAGCAGTAATGTGTCTTTTTAAACTAGAAGTGCACAGTGCAAAGAAGTGCAAAGCGCACTGAAGGAGGCATCATGCCAAAACCCGCCTGTGCTGGGACATTCATTAAACTACATCTAAAGCAAAGTGTGACCTGTTTTCCTTATTTTTCATAGATTCTCCATTGTGGTCAACACTTTTATATACTACTATATAATCAGAAGTGTAGCCCGTTTACCTGTAATTCAATGGTAATGGAAAGACAAGCAAACCAAACATTGGGGTAACCGAAAAACCACACAACAATTAGGCTTTTATACAAGGTATCAGAGACAGGAATTCCTACAATGATTATATAAACAGCACAGCGTAAAGTTAAAGGTATCAATGGGAAAATTTGTTTTGTTTGCCATTGTTCTTACCCTGTAGTTTCAGGGGGTAGGGAAGTTATACCACTGGGCGTGGCGAAGGAGGGAAAAGAGGGACAATCCACACGAACAAAAACCAAAACAGAACACAAAGGGGTAAACCATAAAATAAAGAGACCACAAGAGGTCAAGAACAAAACAGAGAAAATAAGAACTAACTAAAAGAAAGTAACACACTAGGGAATTGAGCCGGACTGGGAAACAAGCACCACTACAAACGCGCAGTAACAACTACAATGACTGAGGAAAGGAACAAAGGCAGGCACTTAAATACACTGATAACAAAGCCTAACAAGGGGTAGGTGTGGGCTATAAGGCACTAGGGGCAACAGGGAGCAGGCTGAATTAATGAATACAGCAGGTTCAAATACCGAGGGAAACTAAAACAAGGGGAAATAAACATAACACAACCAGTGAGCAGGGAGCAAACACAAGGGACTGCGGCAGGAATACATACACATAATAAGAGAACATAAAATAACAGATGTTAAAAAAGAACAACTAGTTGCACGGCAAATAGAGTCTGGATGGCCATCCGCTCAGCATGTTAAGCCTGGTGGAGGCCTGGGGATTAAGGAAAAACACTAGGGACTGAGGGGCTACAAGACAGAGGGGGGAGCAGGCTGGCCAGTGACATATGCAGACCAAATGGGGACAAGACACATTGGGCAGGGTCAGATGGATCCTGACAAATAGCTGTTCTCATTACTACTGTTTATCCTGCCCTGATTGCATATTTTCTTGCTGGTGCACATAGCCATTGCCTATTGGACCCTGCTTGAAATGCAACTGCGAGGACCTGAACGAGTGCTGACACAGTCCATCCTTTTATACACAGTGTTGTTACAACAAAATGGAAAGAGTTTAAAGAGAAATGAAATGCAGATTGTGTAATTTGCAACTCCCACTCACTTGTGTTTTAAGTATATGAATGTGTTGTGACATTTTTCCATTGGGGATATAGGGCAGAGTGGGAGAGAAGTTGCCTGAAAAGCTATTTAGCTATGCCTCCATTGTTTCCTCCTCTGTAAATGGTTTGTTTTACTTCATATAGTTTACTGGAGAGCCTGCTCTCCATTTTATGTTTTCTTGAACTCATTGAAGCCAACAACAATTCAAACAATTCAACAAAACAAAGCATAATAATACAGTACAAAATAGAGTAATAACAAAAGGAACTACATATGTTACTGTGCTGTAGCTCAGGTCGACGAACCACTGAAGTCGCACAATGTTTTCATGAGCATCACAAAGTAGTGAATGCATTCATTATTATGAACTATTGTATTCAACTTGAATTTTTTATATAATAGTCTTTATGGCAATCTGTTGGTAAGTTAAATTGTTCACATGTAAGACGTTCTTAACCCAGAGACTGCCTATAGTAAAAATATACAGGTAAAAATGTATAGATTATGTATAACACCACTTTGCGGAGACTGTCAGTGCTGGTCCACCAGATCCATTCCGATTCTTCCCAGGTGTGTCTTTCTCGTGATCCCCAACCCTATTGTGCAAACCGTTCTCAACCGCATCATGTCAGCCCCTTGTTAGTCCCATATACATGTGCTTCCTAGTGCTGCATTCTCCAGTCCGGTCACTGTCGTCATTCCTCCTGTCTGCCTGTGTCCTTCCCTATACTGGCCTTCTCATTTCGACACCTTGGGATCTTGTTTGTTTCCTGCTCCTGTTTCTTTTAAATAAAGCCACTTTTTGTTCTTCCAATGTCTGCCATCGAGTCCTTTGGTTTATGGTTATGACATATTAAGGTTTAATATAAAGATGGCAATTTCCTACCTGTTATTCTTCTAGGGCTGTAGTAAGGATGTCACATGTTCCATCCATACATACATTTTCTGCACCTGCTTGTCCTATTCAGGGTTGTGAGGAGTCCAGATCCTATCCTGGAAGCTATGGGCACAGGCAGGGAACAACACAGGATGGGGCACTAACCCATCACAGGGCACAATTTATTGCAATTTATTGCTGCAATTTATTATTTGGGGACTCCTGATAACCTGGTGGAAACATCACAATGACATGAGTAGAACATGCAAACTCCACACACATGGAGCGATGGTAGGGACTTGAATTCTGGCCCAGAAGTGCAAAGCACCTGTGCCAGCCACTAAACCACTGCACTGTACTCCCCATGTTTTCCTCATTTTCTCCTTTATTATTTTGAGATAAATTGCCACAAAAAAAGAAGCAGCTGCACTACATGGCAGTGTAAGGGAGGAAACGGAGGCTGTAGAAGACACTTGGTTTGTGAACTCTGAAAGTATTTGATGGATTTTTTGTTTTAAATTTCGCAGAAGAACAGAACAGCTGGAAGCAATCAAATTTTAAAATGACTCACAACAAAATTAAAGCAGTGCAGCATGTAATATTTTAGGTTTTATGCCAGATTTTTGTTTGCCGAAATTTATCTTGAGTGAATGCGGAATGAATTGCTACATTGTGCCTGTGGGGCAGCTTTTTTTTGCCAGATAACTAGAAGTTGTGTGTGTACAGTTAAAAACAATCCAGGTAGCATTAGCATCTGATCTCTGAAGAAAATCACAATAAGGTCTCTATATGTGTATTTCTATTTAGCATTACATGGTAGTTACTCAGTAACACCATTGGCGTGTCAATTACGGTTGTTACCGTTATATCACCGAAATATCTGGCCATATTGCAAATGAAAGAGTAATAAATAGAATATAAATATTTAGAAATAAAGAATTTTAGTAATATATTTGACATTTTAAGATCTGCAACTGAGTCAATTTCTCCTCCAGCCCTGCAGCCTGGGCTGTCCCACAGCTAAAAGCATGTTTCCCCCAGTACAGATGCTCTGTCTCCACTTCACATCCTCAACCTCAGGTGCCACATCAGCGAGCAGCACCCTCACTCACAAAGGGGGCGCTTTATAATTATTTTCTACCACGGAGCGTGGAAGGCAGCCCCCTTTCAAAACGTTCCATTACTTCCCCTTTATAACCGTCGCTTTGTTACAGTCAATTGGTTGAGTAATTAAATTATTAAAGCCGCGGCAAATGCACAATGGGAACTCCTGTACGAGGAGCTGCCACCTCCAGATACAGGGAGCCGGCAGCGGCCGGTGCTGTGGCGCGGTGGAGTCTGCTGCTAGGTTAGGCTGCTGTTGAGCAGCCCGGTTAATTAGGGAGAGGATGCCAGGAAAAGATTGATAAATTATACATGAAAGGGAGGCCTCGGAAATAATGAAGTTCCCACGCACTGTCTCGCACGCCTGCACACCGCCTCTGAAGTCCCTGCCAGCGTTCAGCAGTTCTCAGCGGTGTTAAGGCGATTATATCTACTTGTTACTAATGTGAGTGAAGGGGAGGCTGTCTGCTAAGGTCGCGCTGCTCCTGAAGGGGTCCTATTATAATTATGGCATGGGAATGACATTCACTTCCTTTACACTGATGTGCGTGTGTGTGTGTGTGTGTTTGCGTGTGTTTCTACCTGACACTGGAAGGCTCATTAAAACAAAATTTCACACCTGGAACACCCTCGCAATTTCATACCTCACTAATGTTAGCTTAACTCTTTAATCGGGATTTAGACAACAATTTCACAAGTAAGAGGACCTTACTTAACCCTTATAAAATAATGCTCGCCTAATAATATGATGAATAATTTACCGCCAGAGTAGGGCTAAATCCCTTAAATCGCTTAACATTCACACATAAAGAGCACATTCCCCAGTGTCATGTCACGTAGCTGAAGGCTAACCGTACACGCAGGCCTTGGCCCTGTCTTTACACGGTATAATAGGGTTACAGCTCACAGTTCACAGTTCTGATGTACCATGATGCATATGTAAATATACACCTTGTTTTTTAAAAACACCTGCAAAGATTTTATTTTTTTTTGCATTTACCCTCAAGTGAAACATCTTGGAAGAGAACAGAAAGGTCTTGGTTCAGGAAATGTCGACTCCAAAATCAGTATCGAGATCTATGGGTTGTAGCATTAAAGATGTACTGTGTTATTGAAATAAAATAATTTCCTATTCACTTCATTTTGGCTTTCTCATGTACTATAAACCACCCACTACTTATGACTACAACAGACTTTAGATATAAGTCCAAATTGTGGATTTACAGGCCTAAACTCCAAACAGAATATATATTTTCTTTCTTAGTATACAGCATATTAGTGCTGGAATGCTGTGCATATTTCAATTTAATATGCCTTTGGAATAAGCATTGAGTGATTTCATTAATTTCACACCATCCGCTCCATGTTTTGTCTTGCGGGTCGGGGTGAGTAAACGACCTGTGCATGCAAGACCAGAACTCCATTTCCACGGGTTTTGGCATCTCTTGCGGGATCCCCAAGCCAGCTGGCCCTTACGATCCCATCAACATATCCAAGGTGCCTCCAGTGAGTCCAATGGCTGTTGGCGAAATAGAAGCCATTTAAGTTACGCCACAGCCTGCCCTCCGCTATTTAAAGGGGCGTCGCGTCAGCTCCCTCAGCTAGCTAAACTTCTCACCATACCGTTGGTTCAGTGACTTTGCAGCAGATCCCGATTACAGCTTCTTGTACAGACAAACCCCACTCTCTCCGTCACTCCCCACTCCTTCATGCCTATAGATAAGGACAGACGCGTAAAATGGCCGGTAAACCGGAGCTTTGCCTGAGCGCTCACGTCACGCCTCGCCACCACTGCAGGACGTCGGGGCTGCGCATCGCCTGTGCCCCACTGTCCACCAGTCAGTTCCACTACCTCCTATTCCTTAGAAAAATTTAAACCCCTTTAGCTGCTTTCTCAACTTACATGAAACCAGAACTTGCACAGATTTCTCCTACTCAACTGTAGCACAAACAAATGTAGTGCAACAGGGAAAAGCGACATTGACTAACGATGTTGAAGACATACTTGCGGTTCCCCACTCAGACATAATGATGAAAATTAAACAGAGCATATCATCGGCACATTTTATTAGGATATTCCCATATTAAATTCTGGCCATTTTTTTATTAATTCATTTCTGCCTTATATTAAAATGTGGGGCACGTTTTACTACATAGCCTGCTTATGGCCTAATGCATCACTTTCGTGTAGGCCACTAGACATCTGCATCTGCTGGTATGGACAGAGATAGTTAAATTGACTTTTATTTTATTGTTATTTATTATTGTTATTATATTAAGGGCAAGGGAACAAAAAGTATGGTAAAGCCTACATGATCACAATTTGAGCAAATGTAATATGGTTGGAGTGAAATTTTACTAAAGCAAGGGAACACATTGCCAAAACGTTGCCATGTTTTAATAAATCATTCCCATGACATATCAAAATATGGCCATGATATTTATCATTTTTATCATAATTGTTCCCTTCAGATATTAAAACGTGGCCTCGATAGATATAGTTTTCGTTGTTTTGTCATGAGCGGGGCTCCATACATCCTGGATATTACACATTTATTCAAAATCTAAGTGAAAACTCATGTGAAACTTCTGTAAAAAGGAGGAGGATCAGTAGCTTAACGACTAGTAAAGCAACCTGCAGTGAACTAGTCCCCAGTGTTAACTGGCGGCTTAATAAACCACCCTGGTAGCACGGTTGCTTCTTTTTCTCTGTTTGTCTTTACGGCCAATAGCCCATGAGGTAGAATAACATTAAAAAGGTAGCACACAGACCTCGGATGTGATTGGTTTTTACTGTGAAACTGAGTTTAGCCAGTTAAAATGGACTTTAGAGTCTGGTCATGCCTGTTATTGTGATCGAGTCTGTATGAGACGGCCATTGTCAGGGGCTAGGTACTTTTCATGGACGCATTTTACATGCTTCCATTGCGAAGACCGTTCCAAGGTAAAGTCATCCTGCATATCCGTCATTATAAATACAACGTGCCTTTATTCAGGATCAGGCACATGTTTCACGCTCAATTTGTGGGAAGAAACTTCATTGATGAATTTCTTATTTCGGAGGCATGCGTGTATTACATGAGTACCCATTAAACGTTTCCACGCTTTTCTGCATGTTATTGCGTGTCGTCTGTGTCATTACGGACCCGCCGGCTGCATTGAGGGCTGAGCACATAGACAATTAACACAGCATTGATTCTGTCTACAAGTGTGGCATTTTAGGTTTCACTTTTGAAGTTTTACAAAGGAATTTCATGTCACAGAGATGTTTCCATGGACTGAGTGTGAATTACATTTTGCATTACAATGAAGTTTCAGTAATAAAAGATTATCGGTCATAACAATATTATTACTTCCAATTATGAAAAATGAAAGTGCGTTGAATAAGCAACAAAAAAAATCATTTTAGCATAGTTTTGAAGACAATACCTGTAGCTAAACCGACTATGATATGAGGTGACAAAAGCAATAATATTGAGTTATGAACTGTATTGGTGGTAACTTCTGTGAGACAAGCCTTTTATCATTCCTTAGAAGTGTAATTTATTTTAACATTTTGATCTGCACACTGTTAATAATGGTCCATTCAGAAACTGCTTGAGACAATAGCATTGGCACAATAAAAAAGTCTCAGCGGGGGAGAATTTCATAAATACTGATTAATGACTATGGTTCATTGCAATATGAAGAATTTATGTTGAAGGAGTTTTTTCTAAGACAGCCCCAGATTAATTTGATTTTGATTATCATATTTGAATAAATATTTTAAGTTTTGTGCTCTGCAATGAATTGCCGCCCCAGTCCAGTAGCTTCCGGGACTCCGGACCCCCGCGACCATGCATAGAACAAGTGGGCATATGAAATAGATGGATGGATTTTCCAGTTTCATGGAATACTTGAGACGGCTGCCGTTATGGTTTCTTCGATGGAAGCAATATTACTGTTATTAGCTGTACTTTTTAGTTACAAATTTCTGATAGTAATTGCACTGTGATTAGGTGATTGCTGTGGAATGTAAGCATATCTGGAATGACGAATATATAACATATTTCACTTGTCTTCCCATTGGCTTTCTTGGTGAGGTTGACGTGACCTCAGATTTCCCACACACTCAAGACCTGGATAAAGAAGAGTCTATTTTTCTGTACCATGGGCAATCCAATCATGACTAGACCTTGGTGTCTCCAAAGACCTTCACTGCTATTAAACAAATATAGCAAGCTCACAAGCTAGCACCTTTCTCCCTCAGATGGTTTGGACCAGAGGCTTTCTATCTAAGGGAACACCAAATGTCATTGCCAGCCAGCTCTTTCCGGGCCCTGGGTCCTTGCCAGAATTTATAAATAAGAGCAGGCCTAGTTTTCCCAGACATTACAAGATAAGTCACTGGGCTACAGCTGAAAGAGAATGAAATGGAACTGCACACATGTGCAATGAATTCTGCTAATCCTGTCAAACAGGCAATAATAAGTAGTAGCGCTTGGGATTTACCTGTTATGTATTAATTAACAGCCTCACCAGGGGGAATATGTGTTTCCTTTTCATTATGGGACAGCTGCATGTGTGACATCTCTTCTCCCTGAAGTCTATATCGACACTGAGAAATTCTCAGTTCTGCCGTGAGTGGTCGTCATGCTTACCTCATAGTGCTGACTGTAATGCTCAGCTACATGGACCCTTCTTGAATAACAGTGGGGAGATCGCAAACTCTTTCCTGTGAGTTAAGGGGTTGGGTTCAAAATCTGTCATGTGGGGGCTTTGCCTGGAGTGAACGGGGTTATGTGAGTACACCACTTATCCGAAATATCTGCTGCCCTACCTCATTCGGAGAATTAGCCATGTTGACAATAGTCTGTGTTCACAATAAGTCAACTGCAAGCAAACAAACCATAGGAAATCATGCTTGATGTCAGCCGGTCGACCAAAGATCTTCATTTACCACATTTTACTCTCAGCTAGAATGATGTGTGCAGGAAAGGGTTTTGAGGGTTTTCTGGTGTGTTCTGATATACATGCAAATGATAATTCCATTCACTCTACATCTGTAGACATTAGCATATAAATTATCTGAAGTGAAATGGTTTGATATGTAGATATTCACTTCACTGGTTTTTGGTATGTGGATGATTAGAATTTAAAAATAGAAGTATAATTGTTTGTTTTAATTGCATGATTGTACATTAACAGTTAAGTTTATGATATATGAGATTACTTTTCCATGAGACATGATCTGTATATAAACTCAGTGATTTCAAAGAACATTCTTTTTAAAAACATGTTTATTTTCTCTGTACAAAATGTGCAAAATAATAAATACAAAAAACATTTATTAATTTGAATTACTTATTAATATACAATATATCCAACTTGCATCAAATCTTTCTTTAAATCTTTTGTTTGACCGTTGTCGAGAATAGCTATAGCTATAGCTATAGCTAGATCTTACATGACCCTTGTTGTCTAATTGTAACTGTAACAACAGACAAAAGTGAATGCTTGGGTTTAACAACCATTTGCAAATTCATCTAACTGATACCATCAGAGTCTGGTGGTCTTCAATTAGTGTCGAGCCGCTTTAACAACAGCTCCCTCACACTATCACTCATTGTTGCTTAATTAATTAATTAATTAACCTTTAATGCCTCTGTTTTCTCTGCATGTTTCTTTGGTTGTTAGTAACAAATAATGATGTGCATTTTGTCTTTGTCAGCTAAAAATTTACTCCGTCACGTTTATCAAAACTTGATGATTCTCAGGCTGCTTGAACATACCTTCTTGATTCTAGGTGACCGGCCACTGTGTACAATTGAGGCTCTGCTCGGAAGTGTCCTACTGCTAGAAATCAGTTTAGACTTAGTCCCTGAGTTCCCCCCCGCTGCAGTTTTCCAGGAAGAAGATGCAGGAGCCAAGGACACGTGTTGGCCACTCAGTAAGCAGTCTCACTTTACAGATTTCCTGACGGGTCCAAGTCCTCCCCAGGTCCACAAATATTAACTGCTAGCGCTGTAGATACAAGAGTGGAGAGAGTCCCTTAGAGTGACATTAAATAACTCACACTGCTGCTCGGGTTTCTAAAAGGCAACCAGTATAACATCCTACTAATATGTTCCTTCTAGAGCTAATATAGATTTGAAGGGAACTAGATTTGTATGCTAACGCAGGGGTGTTTTATAAAAACGTTAATTGTCCATTTGTGCCTTGTCGTGACAAAAATTGCATGTTTTTTTATTTATTTATTAATGCACAGCAGGAAAAAAAACATATTTAAAACTGCCTTTTTATTCAAATGGCCAAAATATTATGTATTTTCTAATGCCATTTATTAAACAGTGACTGTCATTGTGCCAATTATGTCAAATTACAGTGATTTAATAGCCTGTCTAGCGAATCCTACAGACAATGGCTAAGATGTGAATAACTGGTTTATGAATAAATTATTCTTTTGTTTGGAAAATGTTAATTTGAGTGAAAATGCCTGGTTCTCTGTCTCCCGATAAACTGATTGTTTTTTTTTGTTTGTTTGTTTGTTTGTTTATCTTTCATCATTGCAAATGCCAACGTTAACTAAGGCTAATTCTGTTTTTTACTCCATGCTTATAGCTTATGACTTTTAATCTCAATAAATGTGCAATCCATTAACAGCTAAACAATGGAATAATTTAGACCTTACCTATTCATGCTGGATGGTTCTGCTACAGGAAGGGAAACCACTTCACATGTGAAGAATTTCTTCAGCCACCAACATTTCTCAAATGGTACTTGTATGCCTTGGGATTTTAGAATAAGCGATGTCAGACATGCACGCTGGGTGATTGTGTGTCAAAGACATCTATGCTGGTTTTTGATCTTAGAATGCACAGCAGCTGAAGGCTGCTAGTTTAAGTCCTTTGATCGTAAAGCCCGCGTGCAACCAAGCAGAAATATCACAATGTTAGCTAATGACCTCAGACGTATCACCGTTTGGAAACCACCGAGCGGCGCAATAGCAAGGGCGCCTACCATGCGAGGCGGGCATCTTCTCCTGATCTCCGGCGAGATCGCAGCAAGACGGAAAGGAGCTGGAAGAGGAGCTGCTCGAGGCAGAGTTGAGTCGTGCTTCACCACCAAAAGCAAGAAGTACAAAGATTAGAGTCTACAGGTTGCCAGATGTTGATGACCACATTAGTTCAATGCATGGGTGAATATCATCTAAAGATGAATTTTCTGCCTTACCTCGATAGAAGTTATTTTTTGCAAGCAGACATCCGGCTGAAGGAACTGCTGCCATTTTGTCAGTAGAAATACTAGTATAGCTGCTGGAGTAAAACAACATTATTAACATATTGTACCTGCAATAAACAAATAAAAGGAATCGACAGCAGAGAGTTAGTGCAGAGCCTTACCTTTCTGCCGCTGGGTTTTAGGTATATGCTTTGAAAGAGCTGTTTTCTTCCTGAGGCGTCAGGGAAGCTGTTTGTGAGAGTGGACCTCAGCCCGGCTTTATAGCGCCAGCTCAGGAGCCCCTGTAAACAGTGGAAGGCAGCCAAACACGTGAGCAGCAGACACGGCGAATGTTTTGACAACTGGCTGGCTGGTGACACGAGCCGGATCTCTGCATGCTCACATTTGTCATCGGTGACAGAAGCTTCTCAGTGAACCTCCGCTGCTCGAGTATCACCGGGACTGGCGGCTACATTTCTATGTAGACCCTTAAAATACCTTTAAAAGTTTTGCTCTTTTTAAATAACATGGCACCTCAGATACAGCCTCTGCACTCTAATACTTCCCTAAAATCCTAAAATCCCTCCAGTAGAGGGGTACAAAAAAACGACAACAAATGAGCCTCCTTTGCACTGGCAAAGGAGTAATGTTAACTAGACAACTATACAACGGAGTAATTATTACACGCTCACAAGCTGACTGTGCAATACTGCTTCATTTGCTGCCGTGGTAAATGAGCGATATATACGGTGGTAATTATTATACTGACAAAGGCAAAGTATGCTATTCATGTTGGGGAAAGGCAGCATAATGGTGTAATTAGACCCTTACGGAACATCTAATCTAAGAACACCTGTAATCTTTAATCTGTAAACACCAGGAACGTGTAATCTACAAAGCAATGAGCCTGCTGCTTGTTTGGCCTATTCCATAGCACGGAGAGCCCGTCTCAGCACCGTGCCACCCTGCCTACACGTGCTTAAACAGAAATACCCAGTCACGGGCACTGTTTTAAAACAGGGCGTGCTTTACACTTACTATGACTATGTAAGCCTTCGTGTGGGTCATGGGGGGTTTGCAACCTGAGAGCGCCAGCAGATGTTTCGTGCACTTTGCCACGGATGGAGGAGCACAGAACCCACCGCCAGAGCCCAGTTTGGGGAGGGGGGGGGGGGGTAGTGTGTGCATAGGGTTCACGGGCTACTTCCAGGAATCTCAGTGACAGCTGTCTCGGCATCGCGATAAATATGGCGCCTTTTACATAACATGGCCGAAATTATATGATACTTCTGCGATATGAATGATAATCCCATGCACGGATAGGGGGGATCAAAAGAAGGCAACACAGCGATTTTGGGTTTAATTAGCTGGCCAACGATCGTCTAAAGCCTATAAGGCAGCGTGTAGTAAGAGAATGCAAGCAGACAGGTCCCTCTCCGCCCCAGTCAGAGTGTCCTGACATGGCTGAAACATGACACCGTGGGAGGGACGGGTTACCCGCAGGCCCCCTGTTACATGCCCAGTTAAGGCTCCTGTTTAACCTCTAGCCCAATTCCTCCCTAATGTGCCAGCCTACCCTACAAACGGGCAGCTTTGTTTTCGCACAAACGCCCATCATTCAGCAGCGCTAGAGGAACGAGAACCGGAATCACAATCAATGTTTTGAATGCCTCTCCCATAAAATGCAACGCTGCATGATGTCATTACATTTCCCGTCTAGCCGTTCATTAAAAATAAGGTGTTTTTTGTTCCTTACTTATTTTGTGGCAGGTTGCATCATTAACTTGTAGACACATTCTGTGCTGCAATATTATAATAGGGCTCCTGTGAATTGAAAGTCGTCCCAAGACTA
This sequence comes from Petrocephalus schoutedeni, assembly GCA_026780765.1. Lineage (NCBI taxonomy): Eukaryota > Metazoa > Chordata > Actinopteri > Osteoglossiformes > Mormyridae > Petrocephalus > Petrocephalus schoutedeni. The sequence goes on along the minus strand of JAODKL010000081.1, from coordinate 9,328,329 downwards.
TCAATTTTGTTTTATTTAATATTGTTTGTATGGTTCAGGAAAATCAGTCAGCATTTCTCAGAATGTTGATAACCCCTACAAATTAATCAATTAATCTAAATGTCTCATGCAATTTGATTCTGTTACAAATATCCTGTTTTTTTTTTTTTTAAAAAGCACATATTCCAGTAATACAGATAATAATTTTAACATATAATCCTAACTTCCAAAGAGAAGTTATCTTTAGAATATAATACTATTCTTTTTGTCTTTATAGCCCAAGGAAATCCCTTGTGACATTCATTGGTTGAAGGCTGTCCCCAGCACAGTGCCATAGCTTGCATCGCCGAATACTGAAATAGTGATGTAAATATCTATTTGTATAACATTATCAGTGGTTTGCAGCAGTCCAAGACCCAATAAACATGCTGGTAAACATTGAGTGCAATGGTTTTATTGTAATGTGCTCTCACCCATAGTAAAACAACATTGAAACATTGAAAGTTATTACTAAATTTGTGTAATATAAAAAAGACCTTTAGGATTTATAGTCACATCTGCTCTAAAAGTTCAAGATCATGTGGGTACACACGGACAAATATCAAAACTTGAACAATTCTCAGTGGTCTAAAGTTTACAGCCAATCATCTCTTGCGATGAGAACGTGTTGTTACAAAACGGACACGTGTAAATATCAGACTAAGTGTGATGCAACTCTGGTGATTCTGCTCGTGATGTGTGGATGCACGATTTGACAGGGGCCTGGCCCTGTCTGTGGGCCCATTTCTACTGCTGGAGTCTGTTTTTAACAGAACACAGTAAATATGGAAATGCCGGCCGCAGCACTGAAGTGGTTTATGAGTATAGTGACTCCCGTAAATGTATGACTCATGGTACACTCAGACACAGAGTATCTGCCTGTATATTATTTTAATATGCAGGATGACAAATGTGAACACAAACTGAATAAGCCTCCAGTTTCTCCACAGCTCGCTTCCTTGCTGAGAATCTAATCTAAGTAGAAATTAACTAGCAGCTATGATGTAATTCAAACTGAGCAAATAATCATGTTGTCCTGCTGTTGTTTCTACTCTTGTGGAAATGGACTGTGACTCTGCCAACCTCGCATGCCCCAACCAGTAAGCATGGACTATGGTGGTTGATGAGGGTCACAGGCTCCACGTGCAATGGGTTATTTCTAAAGATGATTGACAATGCTTGATGGCAGCCGATGTTTACTTTCAGAAATAAATTATATGCCGTTCGCTGATTGGTATGGAGGTCAGAAAGGTTTCTTGCTGGCTGAAAATTAAGTATTAAACTCCTTGGTTTAGAATGCCAGTTTAAAAAAAAAGTTATTTAAATCTCTGTGGACGAAGTAGAACCTATGAAACGAATTAGATCATAGGATGCATACAGCACTCACAGAAAGTCTCGGGACGCTTGCTTAATTCTGTAAGTTGCTGGCTTCATAACAAAAGTCAATTGACAAGCAATGTTTAGCATATCTGCACATATCTTTTTACACATTTACATTTACTTTTCATTAAGTGCCATTTTTTCTCATTCAGTTGATTTCTTGCCATTTTGAACGAATGAGTGATTTTGCTATTAACTGCAATTGCAGTCACTGGCTTCCAAAGGGATACCAAACACAATTTGGGTTTCAATTTATTACTACTTGAAATTAATGTTTTACTTAAAACCACTGATCGTTTCTAATGCGATTTAAATTTGTTGTAAACAGAAGAATAGTGAAAAGAAAAGTGATCGTTTTGTTATAAAACCAATACATTTGCAATTTACTGAATGAAGAAAGCATCTCAGAACTTTCGATGAGTACTGTATAAGCAACATGCAGCGCGTTCAGTCTCCTGTAATACATTATAATGCACTCTTCATGTCTTTTTATAAAAGGACAGCTTCCTGATTAATGCATGCTTTACAGCACTGTGGAAAAGTCTTAGGCTGCCAAAGAAAAACTTGTTTATAGAGAGCAAGAGAGATTATTTATTTACCCCTGTGGGGATGATGTTTAAAGCTATTTATCTGGGCAGTAAACGTTTATTTACTCAGAATAAAAACATTAGAATATATACATACAAATAAACGTTAATACAGCCGAATGTAATAAGATTTTCTTATGTTCTCCAAAAATTCCCTGAAATCCCTGTTGGATGGCTAGATGAACACTGCTTTGGATCCAAAACCACTCCTGGGGGGCACAGGAGCCATTCCACGTACTTGGTAAATTGCACCACCAGCTCACTAAATTAATTAACTTAATTAATGAGTATCTTTGGGATGATGCCTGGGGGTGGGCCACACAGTGTGGAGTATGCAGGTTCACTCTGTGTTTGCAAAGGTTTCTCCCCCTCTACAGAGCTTTTCATCGTGATGGCATCCCATTCCATCCAGGGTGTCCCACTGCCCTGTGATAAACTGGCATCTCATCCAGGGTGTCCCCTGCCCCGTGCCCTGTGATGGACTGGCATCCCATCCAGGGTGTCCCCTGCCCTGTGCCCTGTGATGGACTGGCATCCCACCCAGGGTGTCCCCTGCCTTGTGCCTTGTGCCCTGTGATGGACTGGCATCCCGTCCAGGGTGTCCCCTGCCCTGTGCCCTGTGATAGACTGGCATCCCATCCAGGGTGTCCCCTGCCCT
>JAODKL010000081.1:9297237-9313453 GCA_026780765.1 Petrocephalus schoutedeni | reverse complement strand
GGAATGGTTTAAAATAAAAAATAAAAACAAAAGCTAAGCTGTTTGACATTTTCTGATTTGTGTGCAGTGTTATAAGATTTTTTTTTATGTTTTTGAGTGAATCTGCAAAAGGTCCTGACAGATGCAGGCTGTTGTTAGATTATGAATGTTACACTCAATATATTTAAAAAATTAAGCTGAAGCCATGTAGCAGTGGCTCATTTAGCAGCACTGCGTCTTACTCATTACTCATTAAATACAGTTTTAATAGCCCCCTTCCGAAATGGAAACAAAGATTGCTCGCAATACCAGGAGGACAGCCAAACCACTTGCAGCTCAGACTAATCCCTCTGAAGATAAGTTTGGGTGTAGCCATGACTTGGGTGGGACGCCCACCTAGGAAAGCTGGTCTGCTGCTGGAAGAGATGTCGGTGTGGCCAGCTGGTTAGCCCACCCTGTGGTCTGTGTGGATCCCAATACCACAGTGCAGTGACGGGGACATTGTGCTGTAAAAATGGTGCCATCCTTCGGATGAGACATAAAACCGAGATCCTGACTCCTTGAGCTCAACAAGGTCCCTGGGCATCTTTATAAAGAGTAGTGGTGGTACCCCGATGCCCTGGCTAAAATTGCCCACTGTGGCCCTATCAAGTCTGCCCCCGTAATCATCCCCTATATCTAATTGGTGAACTCTCTCCTGCCCTCCACCACCTTAGCTATTGTGTGGTGAGCATACTGGTGCAGAATGGCTGCCATCACATCATCCAGGCGGGTGCTACACAATGGTGGTGGTTGAAGTGGCTCCCCATTGCTTCTGTAAAGGGCTTTGGGTGTCTTGGAAAGTGCTATATAAATGTAAGATTCATTCACCAGCCTGGAGAAGTTCACCACAGATCACTGTGGCCTTTCCAACCCCAAGCTAGCTCACCACCTGTGCAATCTGCAACCTATGCAAGTAAGTTTGGATGGTTCAGCCTCAAGAACTGTGGACCCAGAGATGTCCAACGGCCTAGCCAGAAGATCAGCTGCTCAAAGTCAGTGACCCAGCGGGTCACAACTGCGTTGTCATCCGCAAGGACTGTTCCATCACCTGCCCTGATTGTGACTCTCAGAGGAGCAGACTTGAATGCATTTTAATACTTCCATTCCTCTGTAAGCAGGACATGGGTTGATCATAGATTGACCATAGATTGTGTGTCACCTTATCTGCCATCAGGGCCCTCGCAGCCCTCCCACCAGTCACCATCAATTGCGACTTCTCTCGTTGATATCCAGGGTGCCCTGCGACATGAAACTTCTTCTGGGAACACCAGCAATACCAACACAACCCATAGCAACCTACAGGTTCTTGTCTTGGAAGGTCTCCCGCATCACATTAGGATCAGCAGTCTCACCCAAGTCTGCAAGAACCAGTGATCTGCAGCTCCTGACTTTTAGCAAAGTCAAAGAACATGGAGCCACTTTCACCACAGTCGCCCAACCCATGGAGACTGATCCAATCCTCATGGCCAGCCCTTTCAGTGCCAGTGGTCACACTGAAGTCACCCAACCACCACCGAGCAAAGCTGAGTATTAAACACCTCCCTCATCAAGACATTACTCACCGTGGTTGGACCATATGCTGAGACAACAGACAAGACACCCAGAAAGTGCCTTAAGAAGTGCCTGAGTCTTGTTAAATGGAGCGACATCAGACACCTTTGGGAGGACCTGATCTGCTATAATGACAGCTACTCCCTGAGTACGGCAGCCATCAGATTGACCAGACCAATAATAGGTATACCCACCTACAGAGATCTGGCCACTCCTCAGTCTGTGTACCTCAGGGAACACTGAAATGTGGAATCTATGAAGTTCCTCTGACAGCGGAGAAAGATGGTCATCATGCAGGAGAGACAATACCTTCTACGCGCCTCCCCAGAAGGGCCGTCTCAGATTAATACGAGTGACCACTCAGCGCCACGCCAGTTCCGATTCCCAACAGGCCTGATCCCACTGGCTCCCCGGCAGTTTCGACTCTTCCTGGGATGAGGCTCCCGAGGGCTTTCTCCCATCCCCGTCATGATGTGTGCGGCCTTCCTGTGGGCGACTACAGCAGAGCTACTCCTAAGAAGAGCAGAAAAGAGTTGGAGCTGTGTGAAGCGTTTACAGTGGCTGGAGTTTTTAATAGAGTTTTTTTAAGTTTTTATTAGTTTTTAAAAGTAATAAAAAAAACAGGACAAACAAAGCTTCAAGAAAAAAAATCTACAAACAGGCTGGCAACTGGCCCCAAAATGACTCACTCACAAGAAGTTTCGCCATCCATTAATGATGCATTTGGAATTTGGCTGCTGTAGCTGACTTAAAGGAAATCTCAGCAGTATATCTTTGCCTGACTGATACATGAATAGATGTCATTATTCCTCGATGTCGGTTAAATTCGTAATCAAGACATTATTAGTCTGTCATGGACCAGCCCAGGAGGATTCCATCAGTGTCATTTAGGGACCCGCCTACTTGATAGCCACACCCCTTGGGGGATTCTCGCCAGCGAGAATGTCCCAATCAAGACGGCTCTGTTCATCCCATACTCTAGATCACCAGTGTTCCTTATTATTGGCCATGCCACTTTTACAGCTGTAATTGATTGTCTTAATTAAACTCTCTATTTATGTGCTAGAGTGGTGTCGGGCAGATACGATATCTCAGTTTCGGAGAGTTTGGGTGTTTTATCCTAATGATTACGTGTCAGTCTGTCTTGTTGCCTGATCCCGTTTCTGTCCATAGAGCCCGAGTTTGCCCGGCTTTTCAGATCGCCCATCGCCTGATCCTTGTTGGTCCCTCCTACTTCTGTTTCTGCCAGCCGGTTTGGATCCTGTTTGCTCTCTCTCTGTGTCTGACCTAGACTGTCGACATCGATTCTTCCTGCCATATGAAAGAGATTATTCACTAGAATCCAATCTGCATTTGGGTATATTCTGTTGTGATCCCTCACACAGTCTAAAACACCCAACATATTTTCCTGTGAATCTAACTTAATATGGTAAATATTGCGTAAGGATTGTTTATCATTTCTAGATTTGAAGGTTTTATGCTTGTCATTCACTTGGGTGTGTGTGCCCTCACCTAGACTTGTTTACTTGCGTTAGCCATTAGAAATAATTTTTAAGCTTCAGCAGTCGACATGGACTGTCCTTTCATGCATAATTTCCACCATGAGCTGAGGAAGTGGAATGATTTCCCGCGGCAGTAAAATGAGGCAGAGAAATCTTCAATTAGCGTGTGTTGGTGTCCGTGGTTGTAGGAGTCCAGTGTTTAATTTGTGCCAGAGCTGGATGTGCTCAGAAACCTCAAGAGAGCGCTCATGACATGAAATTTTTAAGAAGCACATTTACTGTATAATTTAAAATAATTGTTAAAGGTGGTCAGTCTTCCACCTCATCGAGCTATAAAAATCCCTAATTGCTACTAAGCGAATCCTCCTGTCTATATGTGCTCTTCTTCCCCTTTACAAATGATCCTGTGAGTGTTGATTTTAATTTGGTGGTTATAGCTGAGACTGAGAAAAATGAGTAGGATGAAAAATTGATTTAAATTCAATTATCAACAATGATCTCCCTGCGGGGTTAGTTCCTTACACATTGCATATCAAATGTATCAGATTGGAAATACATTGTCTAGTAGGAATATAGACCCCTTAAACGTTGGCAGTTTAAGGTTGCACTCATGGAAATGAGTATAATCCATAGCTGTTTTTGCACATAATGTTTACACATTCGATGTCTAGCTTAAGCTGTTAGACACACAGGCTGTGCTTTAGCTATTGTGAGATGACATATTTACCGCTCACTCAGCTTACATTTTGTATTAATACAAAATGCTGTAGTATAATGTTGCAAAAAATATTTAAAAAACAGCAAGGAGAAATTCTGCATTATAAGTAAAACTTATTAGCACATAAGCATTAAACTCCAGTTACTGCCACAATGCAGATGTGTTTACTACATGGAACAATTTAACACCCATTGATGAGTTCTCCTTACATAAATAATGTGTATTGTAATAATTAGGGCTGCCAAAGTTAACACATTACTGCGTTAACATATATATGTTAATTAATTTAAAAATAATAACCCATCTTTAGTTTTTAATCGTGTTAACGAGCTCACACAGCCGAGAGGTCAGGACAACGCATTTAATGAACTTGCTGTACTGTCACGACGGGAACGGGCAAGGGGAGAGGCGAACAGGGGAATGCGGGAATATCCCGGTCGGGAGCTTTATTTTAACAGAACAGTAACAGAACGCAAACATGAGACTTCAATGACAGGACTGGGGAAACAGACTTGAACGCGGACTGAAATACATCACTGACGAGACGTAGACTGGAGACAGCTGGGAGACACCAGGATTCCGCATGAGGGCGACGAGGGGGCGTGGCACACGGGAGGATCGGACGGGAGGGACGTGATATGTACCACGTTGTCCATCTATTCTCGTCATCTGTTTCGGGGCTTTTGAGTTTACCATAGTCATTTCCATATATTTCTGATCAGAAGTCTGGACAACATTTTTTGGGGGGGCTGATTTATGACACTTGATAAAGGCAGAAAACAAAAGGAAATAATAACCCATTTATAGTTTTTAATCATGTTAACGCACTCAGACAGCCTACCGTAGAGGTCAGGACGACGCATTTATCGAGCTTTCTGAGGGGATGATTTATGACACTTGATAAAGGCACAGATAAAGACAAAAAACAAGAGGAAAACAAAAAAATCTTTAATGACAAAATAAAGTCCTTTGCTTTTTATCGCTCATTACATGACACGTTACAAAGGTGCCGTTTAAATGGTGAATTTGACTCCACTATTGGGAACAGCGAGTGCATAAAAGTCACACCGGAGTCTTCAACTCAAATATTAAAAAACGTACATACATGGAAACATTCTGATCTCTTCTGCTGCTTCAATATACAGAAATTTTAATATAAGATCCACGTATATATTACGAAGTCTCATTATCAGTTATTCTAGCTTTATCCACAAATGCAAACTTGCCGAATATAATCCTGCCTGACTGCATTTAACTGTATTTATTGTTCATCCCCTTGGTGTATAAGTACTGGAGGGATGCAGAGGTGACTCCCTGTCACTATCAATGTAATGTAACCTCTATCTATAGTTTATTTCCCTCCACTGGTCCCCCTGTTACTTCACATTTTACTTTGTACTGTAACTTGCTATGCCTTTTTCTTTTGTATTGTTAGATTGTAGCATTCATTTATCTAAGGAATATGCAAAGTAAATCATGTTATCCACTTTAACGTTTTTGTTATAACTTCAACAATAGAAAGCTACTCTCTCCTTTGTTCAAGAATGTATTAATGACTCTGACCGGCAACTTTTTTTCCCTATAGGTGAACATTATTGCAATATGTTTTCAACAAATTATAACAATTTTTTACAAAATTAATTAACTGACAGCCCTAGTAATACTTACATTTTTTAGTAGATAACAAAGAATCAGAAATAACACTGCATAAGATAGCCTGTCCTTATTTTTATCTGCATAGCTCATGTGTAGCAAATGTCTTTAAACCTGTAAAAAACAAATCTTGGTGTATATAAAATTAATTGTAAGTGTTTTCTTTTGTAAATGTTTCAAACTTAAATGTACCAAAATTATAGGTGTGGTTTTGATTTCCACAAGTTACATCTATGCATGTATTATATATATTATCAGTGGGACTTGAATAAAAATTCACAAATCCATCCTAAATGAAAATAAATCCTACCATCCCATTTGATGTGCATATACAGAAATATGACCCCAGAGACTGCCCCATGCTGTACGAGCCTTTGATGGCTGGGCCACCCACATTTTATCTTTGGCAGCATGTTCACTGTGCCATGGGAGTAGGAATTAGAAACTGCTTTCGAAAGGGGGAGGGTGAAGTTCTCTGAGGTCAGGGGAAGAACCATCATCTGCCCGGTAGAAGTAGGATATCGCGGCTCCAGGCTCAGCTGGTCACCTCCTGAGGGAGATGGGAGTAACTGGAGCAAACCAGCAGAAGACCCTGAAAGACTTGGCAGAAGAGGCTGAGAAGTACAGCTTTTGGCTGAAGAGTTGGGGAAGTAACACCTAACCCGATGTACTGTTGCAGGGGCTGGCAGGGAGGCATTCCCTGCTCCACCACCAGGAGGCATTCTGGAGTTCAGTGAGCGAAATGCTGCCACCTGGTGGTATCTGGCTGATGACTCTGCAGCTGACCTATGGGCACCAGAGGAGGTGTCACAGGCAGTAATGCCACAGCAGGTCTGCACCTACCTCTAACATTAATGTGATCTGTCATGATCTTATGTACTGAAATTGGAAAATACAACAACGATCAAATCCATGGTCATTTCCTCTCTCCCATGTTCACCAAATACCAAGTGTCCTATATAGGTGAATCCAAACCTAGATGTTCCAGAATACTCAGAGTCCAGGATACTCTGAGTGCCACACACTGTCTTACATACAACAGGCAAAACTAAACCTTCGAATACATTGGTGGCTCAGTAAGTAGCCCTGGGGCCTCATCTTCTGGGCTGGTGGTTTGAATCTGACACGTTCTTCTGTGGTCATGTAGGTGTGCTCTCATTCCAGTGGCACTTTTGGTTAAGCAGTGTTCTCAGTTATCCATTTGTGCCCTGCAAAAGGCTAGCATCTGGGTGTACCCCAGCCTTGTGCCCTATGCTTCATGGGAAAACCTTTACGTATGTGGAAAGTATGTATACCTGTAAGTATGTGGAAAATTGATGAACCTAAACATTTTAATCTTTATGTTAAATTAAGTTGCTACCTATTCTTAATAAATAAAAAAAATGATATTTAATAACCATGAGCCAATGTATCAGGATTCTCATTACATAAGAACCACACAAAATAAGGAGATCATGGCAACACTGCCAACCCCAATATGTGGAATGCAAATTAGTTATTATGTAACCGCATGTACATCATTACACACAAGCAGCACAGACGTCTCATATATATCACTGCAACTGTGGCTTTGGGCACTTTGTGAAATTCTTATAAGCAAAGTGAATTTGAGTGATCCCTCTAGCAAAATTGATTGTTGTCAATTTCTAGCCTGCCTTTAGCCTGTTTGTGAAACAGTCAAAGGGGATTCTGCCGGCAGCTTGTTTTCAGAAATGGTTTTAACAGGACTAAACAGAAACATAAAAGCAATAAGATTATTCACGCATTCTACAGTGAAAATGTTTTGTTTACATTTCAGCTGCCCATCCAGAATAGGGTGACAACAAGGCTATCCCACAAAGCCCCTGGGACAGGTTACCAGCCCATTAAATAACACACATTCATAACCTATGGGCAACGTCGAGAACTGAGAGGAAGGCGGAGAAAATCCATATCATTTGAAGGAGAACATCCATATATATAGACCTATATCTATAACCACACATTGCTATTCACTGTACCAACCTTCCCTCTACAACTGTTGACATACTCAATAGGCACTTTGGTGGGTAAACCAACCGAATACCCAGGTTAGCCCATTTTGCCCCCAGAACCTTAAAGCTTCAATGGTAGGCAAGTAGTGAACTCAGCTATCATTCTGCACACTATACTGCTCTTGGACCAGTGGTGGCCTAATGGTTAGGGAAGCAGACTTGTGATTGAAAGGTTGCTGGTTTTATCCCCTAACCAGCAAGGTACTGCCCCCACGCACGCTGCTCTCCAGGCACCGAATTTGCTGTTCACTGCTATGTCACATATGGGTTAAATGCAAAGGACCCATTTTGTTGTTTGATGCTGGGGTATGTCTACAATGACCATTAATCCCTTCGCTGTACTGGCCTATTATGTTTGCCTATGTAGCCTTCTTGTTAGTTTTAACAAGTATGACCCTTCTTCTCATCACTATTAGATACTGCAGGGCATGAAAATTCCAGGAGGGTGTCTATTTCCGAGGTGCTGGAACCATCACATCTCACACCAACGACCACACAATGTTCAAAATTGCTTAAATTGTGTCCATCTAACTATGACTCAGTCTCTTGATCCTGTCTGAATGCAGCATATATCTACTTGCAGCCACATGATTCATAGAGTGAGGGAGCGTACGGTTTGTATTAATGAGCATGGGCACGTAAGGTGGCCAGTAAGTGTATGCAGTGTGGTATTGTATATGACATTATTTGGATTTGAAAGGCACAACCATTCATTCAGATTGGGGAGAAAGAACCTTTGGTGACCATAGACAGCACAAATAATCAGCTTTAAGTCTCCCTTATCAAATGAGAACAACCTTTCAGACCTTTCCGAACTCAACAATGTGCCACCAAGGATCGTTTTTATCATTCATGATGGGATGCAGTTTCTTTACAGCACTGTGCTACCGAGCTGCTATTCTTGCCATAGTGGCATTGATTCTGGCCATTCTCCCTTGACCCCTCTCACTAATGAAGTGTTTTCATCCGCAGACATGTCGCTAGCTGGATGTTTTTTTTTTTTTAATCACACTGTTCTCTGTAAATTCCAGATCTTGTAATTCATGAAAATCTCAGCAGGGTTGGCTGTTTCTAAGATACTGGAACCACTATGTCTGACACCACCAATCACACACCGTGATTCAAATCAGATAGATGGCAGGTCATAGCTGTCCTAACGCTAAGTCAAACACTGTGAACCCTGTCTGCCCTGTCTGTGTGGCGCATGAATTTATTAGCAGCCACATGATTGGCTGTTTGGAGGAGAAGGCTTTTTGCATTAGTAAGCATGTGTACCTACAAAACACAAAAAAAACCTGAGAGATATTTGAATCAGTGGATCCACAAATCGCAATACTCTGTACAGGCGATCCACCAATTAAGAACATCTGACTTATGGACAACTTGTAAAACAATTTGTATTAACAATTTCAGTTAAGTGTGTGGTGATATGTCAAGTAGCACCAGAGCACACACTCGCACACTCCCACGGCGTCCTGGCACAAATGCACAAACTCCCTTAAAAAACGGCCGCTCGTGTGGTCATCTCGTTTAATTGACTGGGATAAACATGCTTGAGGGGTGTCTATGGTGTCAACGCGGCGGGCTGCATTGTGGGAGAGTGCGGGCCCAACTCTGCCTGCCTTGCCTACAGCTAACTGCAGAGTGGGGTTTCACCTCTACACAGAGAATCAAGCATACGCATTTTACATATTGCTCAGTGAGGCCTGCAGTGGCAATTCTGGTATCACAGGTGGAGCCAAAGTTTACTCACTGCCCCCAGTGGGGGGCTGGTACTCCGAAAAGCACCATTACCAGTGAAGCAGCTTCATTGTACTTTACTGCCGAATCTACGTGAAAGCAGGTATCCCAAACTGCACAGCAGTACATAAAAAATATACTGCATAGTTTTAAATCACACCCTTACCAGGAAATACAGTATACTTTAAAAGTGTTTAAAGCAAAAATGCATTCAGAAACATTATAGTTCAGGTCCAGAAAGTAAAATTCCTGGCCAAGATTTTATTTCAACCAACCAGCTGAGGATTCTATGATTGTGACTCTGTGTACTCAACGGGTCGGTTGATCTGGATTTTTTCTTTACGGGGCTTATATACCACTGTTATACAGTGTTTATGACTTTTTTTCCCAGCCACTGAAAATATTTTATAATTAGCTCTGTTTGCACTGCCATCAGCACCATGTTTTGATGTCTAAGAACAAGTGACTGTCAAGGATCATTTTATATTCAGCCTAGCTTGTTCTCTCTCATTTTTGTAGCAGGTTTTTTTTTCCATTGTAATTATAATATTTGATGCAAGTACTTTGACCATTGCAATCTTCTATTGTTTACTGGCATCTATCGGCATTGACAAAGGTGGGCTTCCCCAGAGGAGCAGCAGGTTGGTCTCTGGTTAACAGCTTCCTTGGCACTTTTTTGGTGTCACACTTTAGTGTGGAATTTAGCTAAGCGACGTCCAGTTTATTCTGGCTAATTAGCCACTGCTGCAAATGTCAAACTAAAGCTGTTCCCAAGGAAGAGAAATGCCAGGAAAACACTGGGAATGATTTAAAAAGTCAATAAAGCTATAATTACCCACTAATGTGTCCTTAAATAAGGTAATTCTAAGCAAGGGGACTATTTCGTAAACACCAAATGAGGAAGATAAATTTTAAAAGACTTATCTCTGTGTAGGTGATGTGCACATAATTGCCTCATTATACAAATGGTCAATTAGGCTTGGATATAAACCTCATTTAAGAGAATATGTAATATGAGCTCGTATAATAAATAAATTCCAGTGTAAGGCTATAAATGAATAAAGGAGAAACCGCTGTACTATTAGCTACCCATCATCCAACTTCTAACCACTTTTCCTGGTCAGAGTCACGGAGGCACCTGGTACTGGTCCCAGGCAGCACAGGGCACAAGGCAAGGTATACTCTTGGTGGGGGGGCAAATCATGGCAGGGCACTGGGGAGGGAAACCAGCAGGCATGGACTAGGCTGGAAAGTTCAGGACTTTTCCCGGTGGGCCGATCTTGCGAGCATCGGATTTTCCTCCCCAATACCGGCACTTTAGAGCCCAGGGGAGACCAGCACGTCAGTTGATCTCAGAGTGTTTCCAGGTAGATCACAGCAGATGATGACTGGATAATCCTTTATTTCATTGGTGGCCAACTGGCTATATACCAAGGGAACCCTCCTTGGCCACCCGGCCTGGGCCATTATTTAGTGAAACGACTGAGTTTATATGTTAATGTCCGTGAGAAATACTGCCAACCTTTTTGAAGATGACTGCACATCATTTACAAATAATTAAATTTTCATTCATTTAAAAATAGTTTGATGATTATTAAAATAATTTCTGCTTGTCAATCTTCCTACATTTTTTTTTCTTGATGACCCAGATATAATGTACTCTATCTGGCAGCAAAATGTCCAGGATTAGAAATATGCAATCCCCCTGTTCCTGCATCTTGGGCTCTCTTAGAGCATATAACCAGGCTGGAGTCTTTACCAAGTTTAGTATTTATCCGGTCCTTATGCTAAGAGTAGACAGTGGTCATGATTTTTTACATCATATTTATTATGTCAAAAATGTGATTTCTGATTATCCTAATAAATCAGTCCACTTCTTTGCTGTTTAGCTGTTTTAGTCACTAGCCATTGTTATGAAAAAATGTGTGTGGATTTTACACGTCATCCTCTGGTCACTGGGATACTCTGATCTATTCGCAGCCTGACATGCTATTGTGGGTATTTGATTAATTTAAACACCCTTTATCAGTGTTCGTGTGTGTGTGTACAGGTTTTGCTATACTTGGGGGGGGGCTTCTCTCCCTCCCCAACTACTACAGTACACATTAAGGATTCCCCTTCCCCTTAACTGGCTCAACTTTCCAATATAGCAGCAGAATATAGCAGTCTTTCACAAAGACTTCCTCCCTTTCCTTGCCACTCTCATTAATACGAGCAGCTCCATAACATCTTGTCACATACCAACAGCATGTACTAACCAGCCAGGGTTGTTCCCATCCTGGGGAAACCCACTCTAAATACCCTGACATGGGTTCTCGTACCACTGCTATAAAAATGACTCTCCCCTTTATCCTCAGACACTCAAGTCTCCACTTGGATCTCTGCATGTCTGGCAGACATCTCATCATGAATGGCAGCTCGTCAACAGCTGAAACTCAACCCCAGCAAAACTGAACTGTACAAATACAGGCCACTCAGGTACTTGGCCAGTCCCTTGTCATCTCGAATCTAGACTACTGTAACTAATGCCTAGCAGGTTTGTCTCTGAGCACCATTTGTCCTCTGAAACTGATCCAGAAGTTCTCCCACACCACACCATTGCTATGCTCCCTCCACAAGCTTCCTGTAGCTGTTCGCATTAGATTTAAAACACTGATGCTCACCTACAAAGCCAAAAATGGTCCAGCACCCTGCCTAAAAGATCTTATCACACCCCGCACTGCACTACACTCTCTCCAATCCTCCAGCACTGCTCGACTGGTCCCACCATCTCTCAAGGCGCACAGAAAACATGCATCTAGACCAGGGGTGTCAAACCCCAGTCCTGGATGGCTGGAGCCCTGCGCATTTTTGGGTTTACCCTCACTAACACAACTGATTCAACTCCTCGCAGCTCCTTATCTTAACCCCTATCCCGTGTTTGGGGTCAATCTGACCCCAGAGCATCATTAAACGATAGGCAAGTTTCACATGGGGAAATTATCACGCGAAAAGGGTTAATTACCACACAGCTCTTCAGCTCAGTTGTTTGTGGTGGAACGGGGAAATAACTGCAGTATACTACACAGGACTGGAGTTTGACACCCCTGATCTAGACCCTTCTCTGTTTTGGCACCTGGTTGGTGGAATGAACCAAATGA
This sequence comes from Petrocephalus schoutedeni, assembly GCA_026780765.1. Classification (NCBI taxonomy): domain Eukaryota; kingdom Metazoa; phylum Chordata; class Actinopteri; order Osteoglossiformes; family Mormyridae; genus Petrocephalus; species Petrocephalus schoutedeni. The sequence continues at coordinate 9,301,095 of JAODKL010000081.1, read as the reverse complement.
AGATGTGCGAGCAGCTGAGTCACTGGGTGTCTTACAATTGACAACTAAAGACCTGCCTCATTCAGATATACTTGGATTAGCACTTCCACTATTGTACTCCTTTAAAAAAATAAAAAAATAAAAATCTATTTGCCAACAGAGTTTTAGACAGATGGTATTCTTAGCCCAGGTTCTATTGAACCAATATCAGAATGTATTCACTAATGGAGACTTCTGAGCACTTATCGAAGTCACTCTGGCCAAGGGCACCTGCCAAATGTCGTAAATGTAAATGTAATGCAAAATGGACAGAAAGCCTGGGCTGCCGAAGGATTACTGGGGAACTCTTGGGAATCTGGGTCTGGTGACATTTTTTGAGGTGAAATAAAACATAGTTATGTAGCAGACACAAACTGTATATCCAAAACAGTGTACAGGGTAAAAAGCAGGGTCAGGCAGTCCCTAGAACAACTGGGGGTTAACAGCATTGCTGTTACATTCTTGCTGTAGCCCAACAGTAACGTCACTCAGCTGACCGCTGGGTTTTAAACCAGTGACTGTCTGATTTCACAGCTGTTAAAACGACTGAGCCAATGGTTCCCCTGAGTCTGCCTTCAACCAGGATATCACCTCCCCCCCAGCCATCTTCCATGGAATTCTGAATAAAACCTTTAACCTAAAGTGCCTAAAGTATGAAGTATATATAAAGTATCTCATTGTCTCCTTCGCAACGAAATGCCAAATGTGTACTTTTCATAGACTAGGAGATCTTATGGCTTCTCATATGTCTCACAGTCATTCATTAATTGTTAATGAAGGCTCGTGCCTTTTTTAATGTCACTTGAATTTAATTAAATTCAACATATATAGATTTTAAATTACTATGGACCTTATTACCATGATGAAGAATACGACTAGGGAGAGCTGATTCCATAAAAACATTTTCCCCCTGTTTAAGAATAGAGAATTGAAATAAGTCATTAATTTATTATGAAGTAGCCTATCACTCTGGAATATTGTCTTTCTTCCTTAAGATTTTGAATGCTCTCTGATACATCTCTAAGCATTCCGAGCAGTCCTGTCGAAGTAGCCAATCAGAGACCTGCTGCTAAATTATATGAATATGAATATATCCTAGTCATAAAGCCCAGCGAAACTGGCTTGTCAAAAGTTAGCTTGTCGCATGTCACATGTGAGCTTCACAGATGAACTCTTGGCCAAAGGTTTCACCAGAGCATATTTTAGCATGAGGTCACTTATCAAGGTCAGTATTTCTGAAAAGTGTTTTAATCAATCAGCACTGTAGTGTATAGGGATATCAAAGATATACAAATGAAGGCCCAATAAACCATATATAACAAAAGTATTTGCATCCTTTCTGTGACTTTACTTCTTTGATTTTTAATTTTTTTTTATCTGTTTTCTATGCCAGAATCACTCTGACCAGGACAAACAGGAAGATGGATGGATGGAAGGAGGGATAAAAGAATTAATATCCAAAGACCCTTGAACTTTGCAGCACTTCTGGATGTGATTTAAATACATTTTAGACCCAAATCTACAGTAAAATGGCAAACTGGCTTGCTACAAAGTTTACTTTTTCTTCAAGTCATTTCACAGAATGCCAAAAGGATTGATTTCAGGCCTTTATTTAGTCACTCAGAGGCATTTAACTTTTTAGTATTAAGCAACTCCAGTTTCGGTTCAGCCTTCAAAGTGAATTTAACGTGGCAGCTTTGAGCTTTTAGGAGACTGAAACAGATTTACCAGTAGCTTTTGCCATCTCTCTATTACTGTTACAATTATTGCAGAAATACACATTTGTCACTGGTTGGGGATAAACAAGAACAACTTGCTTATTTGCATTTAAATTAAGTTGTATGTTTTCTATAGAACAATTTAGGCTTTATTTTGATCATAATACTATTTTATATTTGCTATATTAACCATACATATTTTTTAACAAGTTTTTTAAAAAGTAGTATTTCAAAGCATTATTTCTGATTATGTTCTTCAAAAGAATTTATAACCAATATGACTCGAATATACAATACAACTGAACCAAATTCATGTTGTTAATATTTAACAGATTATGCCTCAAAGGCACTTTAAATACAATATATAAATTATCCTCCTATGAACTTTCTAAGATCAATGAAAACATTTACGTACCATATTACAAAGGACGAAAGTCAAAAAGTGTGGAGAATGAGGCTTTAGCAGGGGAAATGTTTACTTATTCAAACCCCTTCTAGTATCCTTTTTTGACTATTTTTTTAAAATTAATTCATTTTAATTAATTATATATGCATGCAATTAAGCAACTTAACATCTAATGTATCTATACAGGGTCCTGAATCCTGAAGTAGATTTTAGCTTGGAGTCTAGATTTTGGGTTTGTGGGGCCAGGTTTAATCTGTCATTGTTTTATCTCCCAGTTTTGGTCAAGGTTCCTGGAGTCTCGTCCTGATGTTCTTGGGCTTAGTTAGCTGGGATTACACAGCTGGTGCTGCGTAAGCAGTGTCTTGTTTAAGGCTCGTTGTGGTTGTCCTTTTGTATTTCACCTCCAACAGGCCAGATGAGGATTTACTTGCTTGGCAGTCTGGAGATATTTGAGGTTCAAGATCATTGATCACCAGGAGTGGATGCCGGGCATCCGACTAGCAGTTTATGATTGTCCACATGATAATTAGCTTGAACAGGGCCCAACCTGTTCAGCCTGTGTGTAAATGAGTTATAGGGGGTTGCTGGTTCAAATCCCATGGTCAGAAGTGCGATGTCACCCTTCAGCCCTAGATAAGGCCCTTTCAGTTGTATGGTGCTTGGGATAAAAGTGTCTACTAAATAAATAAATGTTCATGTCTTGAAGAAGTTTGATGAATGAAGCAGCCACAGTGCCAAACTGCAACGTCAGACTAATGGACTAGATTTTACTTTGGGCCATAACTACCACTGAAGGAGACAAAATATATCTGTATAGTGGAACTGTTCGGATATGGAATTCACACTCTTCCAGGTTCATGAATAACTAGGAGTATAAATTGTTGGCCCCAAGGTGATTCAATCTGATTACTATTATGAATGTTTGATACATTGGAAATAAATATCTATCAAGATATTACTTTGACAACCAATTTTCAAAACTTTATTTTTTAACATTACTGAATTTTTTTCACAAATATTACCATGGGAACTTAATTACACACTATTAATGGATTGCAAAGAAAGCAGAATATCAGAACATTCATTTTTACTGTTTTTATTAATTAGGAAGGACGTTCAAGTGTAACATTTTCAAAAGGCCAATTACTTAATTGTACAGTAGGAAAATCAAACACAGTAAAGGCAGTGCTACATGATGAGGTGAAACTCGCTGGACGTGCCGCCACAGATTAGCAACATTAATATGTTGCCGACTGTTACTTTAATATCTCTTCTGTGTGTTGAATGTGCTGAGAAAATCCCTTGTCCACCAATACAGAAAATGACTGATCATCCAATGCAATCACCTCCATAATTTTTATAGCTCTGTCTATAACTCTGTCTGGTGCCACTAACTTATATATTGGCATATAACTTATAATATTGACAATATCGGCCAAGACTGGCACATCAAGACTGACGCCAATTTGTTGTGCAAAGATAATGACTGTAGCACAGAGACCGTCAGATGACACATCCTTAATGAATATTAATGACCCTTCCCCAGCCATCCTACATTTTGGAAATTGAGGTGTTGGTTTTTTTTTTTTTTAACAAACTGCATTTAACGCATGTACAATCAAACAAGGGCAAAATATCAAGGTGGTAGTAATTTCAGGGGGTCGAAAATTCCCTTTGTTTAAAGTGGCTCTGGGGTATGACCATACCCCAGAGGCC
>JAODKL010000081.1:9245597-9256435 GCA_026780765.1 Petrocephalus schoutedeni | reverse complement strand
TCCCTGAATTTTTAGCGGATGTGACGTCATTCTCGAGAGCCGACTTCTGACCTCCGAGGATAATGGAACGCACGATATGGCCCAGATTTGACAGGCACTAAGCGTGGCCCTGGCCCAAGGGACTGACTGACCCAGCCTCTGATAAATAGGTAAATGCAGAAATAATAATTTAGTGAAATTTTAATTATATTTGAATGCCTGTTTGTTAGCTTTATATATTGAAGCAGGGAGGTAATCACTTCTTCTCTGGAGTAGGAGGTTTGCTTTAACACGCTGATTTACCTAATGAAGTGGTCCATAAGCTTGCATAAACCCAGCAGAAGCCTGCCGATACATCGCAATATCTTAGCAATCACAGTCATATTCAGCTTTTGTTCCTATGTGAATGTGGCACATCAATCTTCAAAGCTGGTAAGGTCCAAAATCACCGCCTGTAGTAAAACAAAACGGCACAGGAATCTATTATCTAAGCTTTATGAAGTGTCTAATAAAATAATCATGCTATAATCACTGGGAATACTAACGAAGATGTGTAAAAGGACAAAAATACCATCCCTGTGGGAGGGGATGTGACCTTACAGTAGTGTATCCCCTGAGCCTGAATGAATAGATAAGAAAAATGGATAAAATCAAAATTATATTTAACCAGTGAGGTTCGTATGTTGAAGGGAAGAAAATGATTATTAACTTTTCTTTGGTTCTGGTTTCATTAATATGAGTAATAATTTACATGCCCATGTAAAGCGCCCTGGAACTACTCTGTTGTGAAGGACCCTATATAAAAATAAACTGAACTGAAAATAAACTGAATTGATTAATATAAATAAAGTTAAAATAAGGTCCCTAAACAATATTGAATTATGTAAACATCATCCTGTGATCTCCCTTAAGAAGGCCATATGCAGAGGACGATTAAATTCTAAAAGATATGTCTGCAGGGATATTTCCTTTCTTTTGAATACAGATTATTTTACCCAAGCCAACATGATGTCCTGAGTTTTTTCCCCTTTTTTGTTTTGTTTTTTCCCTCGCGTCTAATTTTAAACATCCTTCATGACATGTAAAAGACAAATCAAATGAAGAAACATCTCCCCACAGATATTCGGCTAGTCAGGCTGAAACCAATGTGTTTTCATTATGTGCTGTATTTTAGGTACTGGTAACTGTTATTTTATTTCTGTGAAATTCAAGAATTTAGAGAATGATCTTTGAACATTATTACAATATACATTTGTGGCATTATGTTAAGCATTTATGAAAATTCAATTGAAGTATATATACAATGCCGTGCAAGTATTAGGCAGTAAAAGGACATTTTGTTTAAGGGATCTTCCTGTTGGTGTAAGATTATGATATCATGCCTCTCAAAGTGTGCCAGCTTAGCCACTTTAAAATCTCTCCTATAGTCACCATAGTATTTGCAGCAACCATCCAATATATCAGTGAGTTTGTTGAGTTGGCCAATGGTGCACCATGTTTGCTTAATGAATACCTCATTGACTCATTGACATCTAACAATGTAAGTTAATTCATTAGAGGGGCAGTTCACCCCAAAACTGAAAGGGTATTTTTTAGAGGAGGCTTAGTGCTATGTATCTATCCATCTAGGTCATTCTGCTGGGAGTTGCCTATTTTTGGATCAATCCACACTAATCGTTTCACTGCACAGACAAGCACCCGCACCCCAGCGATATCTTCAGTGCAGTGATACGATTGGTGTGTGGATTTTCGGTAGAAGAAAATGGTCTGTACATTAAACTGCTCTCTGTGGATTGTCTTCAATAACTGGGTTATGATTTCTGGTAAGAGATATTTTACAAATGTTTCTTTCTGGTGCTCTAATCACCATAGACAGAGCAACATTTCTATGGTTAGACCTAAACCGTTCTAGACCTTTTCACTTCAGTGTCCTAATGTAGGCTTAATAAAAACATGAAGATGTGTGAATCAGAAATTTATTGGATAACTGAAATCCTCCACCCCTTTATCCATGTGGGGGACTTAGCGATGGGTGGTGGTGGTGTGTGTGCGTGTGTGTGTGTGTGTGTGTGGGGGGGGTGAGGTGGGGGCATAGTTAAGGAAATGGTCACATGGAAATGGTCACATGGTCACATGGAAATGGTCACATGGTCACTTACAATAATTGTTTAAATAATCCTATGACATGATAAGCAGATGGAGGATGCATGGATAGGTGGGTAGATTATTACATGGGAAAATTTTGCAAATAATGCATCAGTTCTTTCTGAAAGTCAAAGATATAAAAAGCATGCATCTGACCGATTTCAATATAGAAAGGTTGTTCATTTGCCTATTTCGTTGTCTGTGCACCACACTCCACATGGAGAAAAGGGGTAAGCACAGAGAATTGTCTGGGATTGTGAGACACTAGATTGCAATAAAGCATAAACATTTTGAAGGCTACAGTTCCATCTCCAGAAACCTCATGTTGCTGTGTCCATTGTATCAAATGTTATTCAGTCTAATGTCCATGGCACTGTAGCTAATATCCCTGAATGTAGATGCAAGAAAAACTTTTATTGAGGATTGCTCAAATTGTTAAATAACCACAATCAGGTGCCAGACAGAATCCAGCTGACCTAGAGAGACGAGGTACAATGGTTCAAACTCACTGAAATCACTATGGTAGGTAACGTCCAAGAACTCCACTGCTGACAGAGAAACATTAGAAAGAATGATCACAGGTCACCAAAACACACTTGCATAAGCCAATCTCCTGGGAGAATATCCGCTGGATAGATGAGACCCAATTAGACCTTTATGGTAAAGCACAACGGCTCTTTGCTTGTGCATAATAAAATGAAGCCTTGCCCACATCAGTCAAACATGGAGAAGGTTCACTGATGAGGTCCTTCATGCCCCTGGTTCCGGGCTCCTATTTCTATCGTCAAGAATGAAGACAATTTCCAATGCATTTTGGAGTGCGATGTAGAAAACAGAGCCCCTGTTATGGGGGTTCCAGCTGCAGACTTCAAAATGCACCCAGGAATGATTAATGAGAAAATGCCAAAGTGTTCTGGCATGACCAGCAACAAGTCCAGATCTAAATCCCACTGGAAGCCTGGGGAGAGATATGGCAAGTTTGAAAAAGGCATCCTTCAAATCTGAGAAGAGTTTGCAAAAGTAGAGTGGTCCAAACTGAAGAGAGGGACAGGAAGCTTAATTGCACTTATTCTTCCTAGAGGGTGTTTTACTGAATAGAAAATGTAGGCTGTCAGCAATTTTTTCATTGTGTCATTTTTTTTATCTGAAAGGATCGAAAGGGGTCAGTTAAGACGGTTTGGGCATCTATCAAGGATGTCTCCTGGATGCTTTGGGCATGTCCTGCTGGGTTGGACCGCTTGTCGTCAGGGCAGACTCAGGGCACGCAGGAGAGATCACATCTCTCGGCTGGCCTGAGAACGCCCTGAGATCCTTCAGAAGGACCAGGCTGGGGAGAGGGATGTCTGGGCATTCTTGCTTAAACTGGTGGTTCCCCCCCCCCCCCCCCCCCCCCAAAGAATGACTAAATTAATGAATGAAGGAAAATATGTGTTCTAAATATAATAAAGTTCTATAATATTTATACTGAAATGAGGGATTGGAAAATACTGTCAACTACCAGCTTATTTTACAGCAGTTTTTTTTTATTGGAAATGCAAAGGTATTAAGATTTTGGTTTTGCCTGTAAGAATATAGACATATCTGATCATTTCTCCATAGGTTTTAACAATAGAACCAATAGTCCAAGTTTTTTAGCACACTCTGATTTTGACGTGTCTCTGGGTCAACAAGGGAGGGGCTTGTGTTTCACTCCATTAACCAATCACAGTCTTCATTGTATGACATCATCATATTAATTAAAACCAATGTTTTCTCTCAAGCAGAAAGGTGCACAGATCTGTAGTAACAATTTTATTATGGAAGCTTTTATTGAGAGACATGTCATCGATACAAAACATAGGAACATACTTACCTGAAAAGGCTGTGTGGGACAATGTAAAGGTGTGTGTTTATTTCATAATAATAATAACAGCTAGGCTTGAACCGGCAACATTTCGATCACAGGCTTAGCCTGCTTGGCCATATCCAACCCCTGGGTTGAGGGTTGGAAGCCTTGAGTTTGACAAACAAGAAAAAAGGACCAATGTGGCTATGTCATACAATGACAACTATGATTGGTTAGGGAACAGAAATGCAAACCCCTCCACAGCGGACCAGTTCCGTTTTCAGTTCCGTTTTAAAATTTTTCCATAAAAAGCACCGGCAGAATAAATCCAAAACAGCAGGGAAATTCCTTTCACTTTTCGTACTTTTCAGCACAAAATAGTAATAATGAACCTTTTCTACAGCTGCTCAGGTTGTTTCCTGTCTCAAGGGGGGGATCTCGTGGCCATTGCTGGCTGGGGCCCAGCATCTGCTTTGAGGCTCTTCCTCTATGGGTTGGCTCCTCTACAGACCTTCCCTCACATGCCCAAAAAAAGCTGTAATCTAGCTTTGAGCAGAAGGTACAAAAGTCCAGTACGGTGAGCCTGGCCCGGTCCTTTGCTCTGGACAGAGCCAGCTGGTGTGGCAGCTTTCAAAGGTGCTTTCATGTGTCAGTACATAAACAGCCCAAGTCATGGCATGGTAAATTTTATTCCTGTGCTTGGTTTTACTTAAATTGGCGATTCGTTTCAAGCTTTCCCTCTTTAACATGCATTATCCTCTCGGTCATAGTGATTTGGACGTATCCACCTAGCAGGCGGGCAAAACACCAAGTCTGTGTATTAGCGTCTGTGGGTTATTTATGGATTCAACCTATTTTATTCATTCACGTTCAAAATTAAATTCAATAATTTCTGAAGATAGCCGACACGAGCGGTCTTTAGTGGTCATGTAAATATTTATATCAGAATGATTTCATTTCATCAGCTTTGATGGTATAACAAGGCTTGCTCTCCATGCTTGATTTTCGCCGCCGTTGATGCGTTTGATGGGTTTATATGTGACCAATTGCAGAGGCTTGTAGGGCATGGATGTAGCTGGCGCTGGCACACGGGGCTGGCAGTGGCACTGCTGGCTGCCTTTAAGATGCGGAGATCCAGGCGGATGGCTCCCAGCTGTGCGTACTGGGACATGGGCCTGGGCCCCTCCCCCCTGCTGGATGCCCCCTGCCTGCCTGGGCCCCTGATACCCCCATTCTGCTGCCAAAGGGGCAGGTGCACCAGCAGATACGATGTACCTCTTATGTGTCCTAAACCAGAATGAGACACACACTTCGCTTTAAACAACATTTTTATGAGCTTCTCGGTTCCCTTTTTCGTTGTAGAATTTAGATGATTAAAATGCCATGATTTGGTTGAATTAGTCTTAGAGACATTTTTATAAGCTAATTAACTTTATGATAACTTGTGTTCTATATTATTTGTGAGAGCCGCAAACAGTAGATGAGCACTCAAGTAGCCAAGAAAAACATCTGAAAAACATCTCTCATAGGAGGCAAGCCGCCTATGCTTGTCTTGGTCAGAGTCACAGGGGACATCAGATAGTACAGGACAAAGGGCTGCATGTCAGAGGGCACACTCTATGGGAAATTCTGAAATGCTAGATTTCCCCCAGGGGGGATTAGCTCAACTGGAAGAGTGCTTGCTTTGCATACCTGCAGTACTGAGTTCAATCCCCATATCCTCCAAATAATCAATAGATCTTTTGAAGAATCTCCCCCGGGATCAATAAAATTTGTCTCATCCTTTCCACTAAAGAACAGCTGACTATATTATGACATTACAGCCGAGTCCCAGGATTTTTTAAATGAACTGATGCTCTCCCAGTGTTCAAAACCTAATTGAAAAATAAATATCACCCCTTATCAACATAACCATAACATAACCATAACAACAAAACACATCTAAAATATCCAAAATTAACATAACAGTTTAGATTTGCTTTGGAAATCTATGTTATCTATGGTAGGGCATTTTGATCTAAAAATTGACTGATTGAAATTACTTATGAGGCAGTAGTTTACAAAGCTTGAAATATTTGAAATGCTGTATTATTTAAGTTTTGCTGTCACCGGTGTTGCAAGGGTTAGGACGGGTAAATGGGGAAATGACAGGACAAACAGCCATGGAATAAAATATAACAGATTTAATTTATATGGCGTGGGAAGTTATTCCTATATAATTTAATTTATTTGCTTGGTGAATAATTCTGTGCACCATCCATGAAATACGCATTCATTAAGGCTTAAATATAAATCTTTTAATAAAATGTCGGATATGAAATCAGTTTGCTGGGCAATACACCAGGTTCCTTGCTTCAATAGTGAAAAACTCATAATTGCCCAATCACAATTAATATTAGGAAAGCTGCATTAATTATACCAGGTGACTAAGCAATGTGCCTAAATGCCTTGTCATTTTACTAACAAAGGCTACTGCATCTTTCTTGACAGGCTGAAAAAAAATCTACCTTTTAGAGCAATACCTTGGGAGGGCAGAGCATGCATTATCACAGAACAATGAAAATCCTTAATCAATATCGCAAAGCTGTCTGTGGGAATCTGGCTGGTGTCTTTTACAAATAAGCTTTGTGGACAGACTTGGCACCCCCTTCATTATACAAGGAGCGATGTGAAATTACCCTGCTGGAAACCTTCTGCCGTTGAGAATTCTGCTTATTTGCAGAGGCTTGTTATCTTTTTTGCTATGGGAAAAAAAACAGACATGACACATTACAACAAAGAAACGCGTCGTCAACCTGGCCCTGGGATTCCTTGCAGTTCCATGAAAACTGGAGCATATCTGCATGCTTATGGTTGCATGTTGCTCAAATTCCCCTCTGTTCTTTGTTCAACCAGCACTCAGATTTGCATCTTGCTGCATTGTACGTCTTTCGGGTTCTTCACTGCACTGTCCTCATGCTCATTTGGACATCAGAATGGTTCACGGCAATGCAATGCTGTTTGTTAGAAAGAAGACTTGCATCCTATCCCTATTCCCTGGTGGTGAGCTTCTCACTGTTTTTGCTATTTGTTTGAAAAACAAAACAGTGACCAAGCTGAGCTGATCGCGTCACCAGCCTGTGATTGGTCAAAATGCATGGTGATACGGGGAATCTGTGTCAATATGTCTGATTTTCTGAGGGCAAAAAAGCTTATTTTAGATATTATTCATTATTCCCACCTTCTACTCAAAACAACCATACAACATCTAGAACTGTAGAACAGTTGAATGTAATGGATTCGTAATGCAAAGTTATGCAAGAGCATGCTAATTCCGCTAGCGGCTGATACTAACACAAAAACTCTTACAGATGTGCTAACAAGAATTAGCACATGGTAAATCACAATGTACACCATGGGAACAGTCAATAAGCATCTCTTCGGATTTACGTCACTGTCACTCTCCAAACTCAGTAACGCCTTTACCGAGCCAACCCTTCTGCAGTGGAAACTCAAGGCGAGCTGGAACCACACTGTAACTAGGCTCGCTTCGGGGTTTGGGTTGGTTCCTGTATGCCAGTGAAAAGCACCATAAAAGCAAGAGGTATTTCATATGCTGTGTATGTCAGAGATGTACTGTTAATCAGCAATGTTTAATAAAGTAAAGATAGATAGATAGATCGATAGATAGATAGATAGATAGATCGATAGATAGACAGACAGATGGATAGAGCCATTCATTCTTTATTGATCCTGAGGGAAATATAGGTAAAGGTGCAGGTGCATGCTTGGAGAAGGGTCTCCAGAGTAGCCTTGAGTAATGAGAAGCACTCATATGCTAGATCCAGGAATTAATATTGATTTTTAGTGGCAGCTCAAGCTCCCCTAAGGAAAGGTACCACACAAACCAAGAGGACAGCAAGGGAGGCCACGTCAGCAAGGCAGTAGCCAACCAACAACATAGAGAAAAGCCTTAAGATCCAGGCTGAGGATTGGGCTTTTCTGGGAAAGCTTAAACCAGCATCATTCGTGGTCTTGAGGAGCAGTCCGAGGCCAAGCTGTCTGCACTTGTTTGCTTTGGACAAAAGTGTCTGCTAAATATGTAAATGTACTTTGCGAGGATTTGGAGATGAGAACGGCCCATAAAATTGGCTTCGGCACTGATGTGGACGAGCACATTGTGCTTTGAGAATGGCAGGAGAACACGGAACAGTGCTTTGCCACACACATGGCGGGAACAGCAAGGCAGTAGATGATGGCAAGGAAGCTGACTGGTGTAAGAAAAGCCCGACGTGACGTAGGGAGTAAGCGAGAAGGGAGCGTTATTTTTATCAGAACGCTTCCCCTTCACGAGGAGCGAGTGGGTGAGGACGGGGAAGCGAAGTAGGACGAGCTGGCAATAACAAAACACGCGGGGAGGGAAATCACAACAGAAATTAAGCATAGCTTCCGCCTGGCCCATTAGGGAGCATATGCAGACACAATTATTTTAACAGAGTGCCCTCGGGACTGGGATTACTGGGGTTAAAAATAATAAACGCACAGATATAAGAAGCTACTGCGATTCATTCTCCTGGTTCACTCTTCAGAGAGCGACAGTTATTGACCCTAAATGTTGCTGATTTTCACCTCCAGGAGTGCCCTGGCCCACCAACCGGTCTCGGCTGGGGACCACATCCACGCTTCCTGTATACCTGTCAGGTGTCCGCATGACTCCGCTTCCCCGGAGCGGGAGCCGTTTATCCGAGCGGCGTGGGTCCTTCTGCTGGGTGTGACTCGCCGGCGATTAAAGCCAGCAGTGGGCTTGGCAGGGACAGTATCGGAGCAGTGCAGAACCTGCCTACGAGGCATCCTCTTGGGTGTGAAGGTTGCTGTAGATAACCGAAGGCTGGTAACAAGTGAAAAATGATTGGGATGCTGTGAAAAGTGTGGGGGGAAAAAAAAGACGACTGCGGTTTAAGTCCAGTCTAATAAACAAGTGTGGCTTCGCAGATCTGAAGCTGGGAAGCCTCTGTGTTGTAGAGCTCTTGGAAGATATGATGGAAAATAAAAATTAATTAAAAGATCTGACTGAAGTTGTCTGGGTCTCTTTAGTAAAGCCTATATTCATAAAGTCTAATAACGGTTCCTATAATTTATTGCAACACATTCATAAAGTATAATAAACATGAAAAAGAAAAAAGGCATAACAGATTATAGTCATGCTTATTATGCGTTATGTATGCTCTATGAAGGTCTCATCTATGATCCACCATAGATAATGCAGTACACAGCATCCTTATGCTTATACTGGCCATTATTATGCATTATTAAGGTATCTATAGACTATAGTGTATTATAGATGAGAGCGTCATAAAGCATTCATAATGCATAATGCACACGGCTATGATGTTTTATGCGTTTTGATATTGATAGGCATGCTTATAATGCTTTATGAATGCAATATCATTTATGAATGTGTTTATAAATTACTAAAAACATAGCCTTAAGTAAAGTGTTATCAAACATTTTAATTACTTGTCTGTCTTAACATAAAGTTTGTCAGGATTCTATATTTTGTACGTAGCATACAGGCTGCTGTTGTCTTTTCATGGGGGTTCTAGCGAAAGGAGCAATGTGAGCCTGGAAACAAGTCCACTAATCAAATATTGGCTGAGTTTAGCCTGGGCTGGAGGGCACCACAGGGGTAGATGAGGTCGTGCTGTACCAGGCAGAAGCAGGGCGGCCTGGGGGGAGAGAGATTAGAGATGAGAAGGCACACACAGGCTTTTCAGACATGCACAGCATCACACACTAACACACAGACACACACACAATGTAACAAGATGTTAAGAATGAAAGTGTAATTTACACTGATCCCTTTCCCTTGTATGAGTTCAAGAACTGCAAGGAAAGTCCATAATCCCCAGCCCTGGCCTCCAAATTCAGAAGTCTCATTAAAAGTTGATCCAGCAGTGACTTCGTGAGACAGCCATGGGTGTCAAGCTCTTTTGTTCACCAGCTCCCACCTTACTGAACATACAAGCTCAACACTTCCCAAACACGTCACAGCAGGCTTGTGGTAGTTAGATACACAGGATCCGTATTTCATCTAGAAGTGAGAGACCACTGGGGAGTGATTGAGCTTACTCACTCAGATCTTCTACTCAGAACCAGCATAATACATCAAAAAAGTTACATATTACAATGCAACCAAGCTATACTTTAATAGAAACTTTGTCATAAAGTTTTGTAAAGTTTAAAGTGAATGGTTAGAATATTGTATGAATTAATTGACACATCCCTATGTAATTATTGTTCATTAAATCTAAATATATGAAAATGCTAAAAGACGGTCACCAAAAGCATGTTTTAAAAAAATTCAATCCACGTTGCTAAGTAATTTTCAAATACACAGTGCCCCCTGTTGGTGCCTAAACGCATAACACTGAGACTGAGACTCCGAGGTCCAAATCGAAGGAAGCTGCTGACAGGCCAGAGTACAATAAAAAACAATGGGAACAATTTGCAGCTTGCTTGAGATGTATTGGTATGGCATCTGCAGTCAGATATACCAATCAGGCACGGGGGAAAAACAGCAAGTACTTCAGCACATGGTATCAGATGGCCATGCTCCCTGATTAATGGAAGGACTTAGTATTTCATGACAAGCTCGCCAGGGCCTGATACAATATACAAGGAATAAAAAGTACATGAATTTGTGCCTGTGTGTGGGCTGACATCCCATCCAGGTGTTCCCCTGTCTCATGGCCTGCGTGTTGACCGGGATAGGCTCCACCCCTGCACCTCATAATCATGTCCCGAATAAGCAGTTGACAAATGAAAGGATGGATGATGGATGGATGGACAATAACCAGAACAAATTTAGTCAGAATGCCTTTAAACAGATAAACAGGGTATGTAATTGCCA
>JAODKL010000081.1:9210381-9225627 GCA_026780765.1 Petrocephalus schoutedeni | reverse complement strand
GCGCGCATGTCGTCACTTCCGGCCTCGAAAACTCGGTATCCGACTCGGATTCCGACCTCCGAGGTATAATGGAACGCACGATTTCTGTGCAGTTCCTTCAGACATTCAAAAATTGTAAGCTTAGATTAATGGGTGTCTCGAAATTGCCTACAGCGTGTGATTGCACGTGCGTGTGTGTGTGTAGGTCATGTGTATATTTTATTGTGGGGGCCAAAAGACTCTACAATGTGATAAAAACCTGTGATTTTGATGTTGTCTACAACAGTTTGAAGTTGACTACTAGATCTAAAATCAGTTCAGTAATGCAAATGATTCCAAATCAAAAGCTTAGAATCGATTTATGTATCATTTATTTCAGTATTGTTCTTTTAAAGCTGTATACCACGTCACCCCTGTCCTGGGTAGAGCTATAACATTTACAGATGCATGCTGGGATTGACAGAAACAAATCTGTCATGGCTCAGATAAGAACCATGCTGTTATCCCGAGTAATTCAATCTGCTTATGGTGTTGTGCTCAAATAGCATTGACATTAAGCACCTTGCCTGTAAATATCTGCCCCTTTTATCATAAAGTTCATATTCTTCTATTCTAAGGAATAAATCTGATTGCAGTGTACAATCGTCAAAGTTACTGCAAGAAAAACCAAGTAAGTGTGTCAATGCACAATATTCAGTATGTTTATTTTTTCTCTGTATTACACTACATTGTATGCTAAAGCATATAGGTATATTGCTCTATTATGCATTCACATTTCCAGTCAACATTTAAATACTTTGCCCTCTGAAGCACTGGAATGACTGAAGTAACTGTTCACCCAGCCCCTGTTAGGCCTGGCTGATGATCTGATGAATCAAAGCTGCTCTCAAATCATTGAAGATTATTCTTTCCTGCCCTCTACCTCTCCTTCCTCTCATCCCTCCTCCTCCTCTATCTTCGCCAGTTCCTCCCACTCTAATACCTTCTGCCCTCTGTCCTCTACATTCTCCAAATCCTTGGATTGCTGCCTCTCTTCTCCCGAAGTCTGTCAGAGCAGGTGACTATTTTTGTACATAATGGCGAGTTCATTATAGTGTGAACCGCTTAGCATTCAGGAAGCTGATCACTTTGCTAATCGACCTGACAGCAGCATGAGGTTGTAAGCTGACGGGGATGTCTCAGGGCGAGGCAAAGTCAGATAACGGGACCATTCATTCTCCCGCGCCTTATTACAGTAATAATAAGGGCCAGATGAGTGAATAATATATTTCCCTTGAGCCGAAGCCAAAACAGCTGTCTATTATTTCTATTCCTCTCTATCATTTTGTTAGGCCTCTCTCTACTCCCATGCCCAAGTACAGCTGCCATCCCTTCCTCAAATCTTAATGCACCATAATTCCTCAGGCCGCCCCACTAGAAGAACGCCTTCTAGGTATGCTGAGTATGTCATGTCACGATACAACAAAGCTGAGCTGAGCTGAGCACCCGGTTCCATTGTGAAGCTTCGTTCAGGTGCTTAGTGAACTGCGAAAGGCAGCAGCGCGTCTCATGGAAGATGAAGGACTTCTTATTGTTTAAATGAGGAGAGCAAGTACAGAAGCGGGAATCTCGCTGCTATGACCCTTAGCCGTAGCTCCACCTACACTCGCTCCCTGAGCCCTGCTCCTGACCAGTGTCACTGTGCTCTCCATCATGTACCTTTGTCCCACTTCTGGCACGTGAAACTCCGCTCCGAATTTCTGAGTCTGCAGTCTTCCGTCCATTAAATGGACTGACGGCATTTAACATTTCCTGTCGTCATAAAATAAAGTCGCGGATGTGAGGTAGAAATGGCAGCAAGTATATGAAATGCCTTCTGGATTTCAAAAGATGTCCGAAAAGGGATTAGCCATTCTTGGCTTTTAAATATCTGACACTGGCAGCCTATGAGGCTCTGGACAAGCGGTTTCAGGAAATGGACAGATGGATGGATGAATGGATGGATGGATGGATGGCAACCTATGACCAGAACATGCTAACGAGGGCAATATGGAGATAGAACACAGATGCCAGGTGACTGGATTATGAGACAAAGAGGAATATTCAACAATATCATGTTGTCAGCATGCTATGACTGATATTTCAAATGTTGTAATATTGACTATAATGACATATAATACATGTCAAAATGTTATAAACATTATATGGCGTGCATATTTACATAACGGCTATTAACATTAAACTTTTTACCAAATAATCTCCTTCCCAGAGGGAAAAAACTGTTAATAGCATTTTGAAGCAGATTAGTAAAACGAGTCACTTAGTCGCATGTGTCAAATGTTCCAATTAATCAAATCTTATCTATCTATCTATCTATCTATTAAAATTTTATTCCTGTGACCCTATAGATGCCACCCAGGCCTAAATTTACTCATTCAATTACTTATTGCCTGATTTCATACACTTTGAAATCACCACTATTGGCACAATTCCTGAAACTGCAAACATGCATACAGAGCTGTGTAAAAAGTTCAAAGCAAACAGTGAGTCCCAAAACTGCACTCCCATCCCTTCAAATGAAACATATCAGACTCATATATAATCGCAAGAGCGGTCACCTTGTACATTTTAGTAGATTTGAAATAACATTCATTTCAGACTGTGAATGAATACAAAACACTGCTGTCAGAAGGTAATTCAGTTCTGCTAAGGATCGATAACATTTACTTTCAAGTTTTATGAAAAGCAGCGGCATCCAGCATAATACATTCTGAGCAACAGTAAATCAATGTACAAAGTGGGCTGATCTACACAAGCCTGAAATGCTGTGGTGCCTGTAATGTGAATTAAGCAGCATGAGAGAGTATCTCACCTTCCATTTGTACCTGGCCACGTCGCATCGGCGTCCCGGGCCGCCATCATCCTCAGACAGCGCTCAGGCAGTAGGAACCCACCGCCGGCCCTCATCATTTTCCGTTCGTGATATCGGGGTTGCATGCTAATTGGTCACCCAGTGGGGAAGCCCCTATGTGATTTCACATCCACAACCCACTGGCCAGTTCTATTTGTTGATATTTATTTATGAATTCTGTGCAATACTTTCCCTCACATTCTTTGCACTGTTTATTGATGATTATTATTTATTGTTGCTGTTTATTACTGTCCTGTGTTATCTGTCTATCTATCTAGCTGTCTGTTGGTCTATTTAAAGTGCAAGCTGCCAGTGTCCTTCTTGCAGCCTGGATCATGCAGGAACTACAGTATATTGACCAATTCTATCTATATTTACTCTTAGTGGGACTGACGCCTGCCTTATCAATGTATAATGTTGTTCGAGTGGCCTGCATCCAGGTCACAATGGACATACTCTGTATTAGAAAGGATGGCAAATTCCTTTGAATATGGTAAAATACACTAAGACAGAATTATTACACTTGGGAAGGAAGTTTATTGTGTACAAAGTTCATACATATGCACAGAGACACTCATGGAATAATACAATACTCACATACTGATTTCATTTGCTTCACGAGATCACGAGTGGTTTTCTCTTTCTTTCTTTCTTTTTCTCTCTTTCTTTCTTTTTTCGATTTCTTCTCCTATGTAGGCCATGGTCTGTAATAACGATGCACAAGCTACCTTTGCACTTCATCGCCAGTCAAATGCGTAATGAAGAGACACATTATTGTAAACAGAAATAAAATATGTTTAGAATTTGTTCTAGTAATAACATCCCAACCAGGGAGTACCCTACCTCGTGTCCCATCTGGAATACCCCCTCCCCCACCTCTATGCTCGGGATAAGACCTTGGGAAATGGATGGATGAATGGATTTGTTCTGGTGAGATGTGGGTTCAGCCACAATCATAGCTGTTCCCGATCAAAGCCATGCTATAATTATTAAGTCATAAATCATGGTGCTCCAATGAGAGGAGCTGGCCAGCCAGTCCGGCCAAATTTCAATGGCTCAGCCATAATAAGAACGTGAGAACAGGTAAAATATTACCTCACCATATACGACACTGTATGTAGGTCTAAATGAGCTCTATGGTTCACTTCTGCGTTATAGATTGCCGGTGCACTTCAGAGAGCAAAATGTAGTGTTTACACAAATAAAACTAGCTATGCTCTGGCTGCAGGGGAAAAATGTTCACAGCTGGGTGAGTGGCTGTCCTCGTGCACATGGTCACTGCCAACAACGCAACATGACGGAAAGCCAGTCAAAAAGTAATCACTAGCAACTGGAACATTTTCGGGAATGTAAACAGTGTAAGTTTGGCAAAGTATTGACGAAGTTTCAAAACAAAAAATTAAGTGCATGTGAGCAAGCTAGAGAAGCCGTCTTTTCCGAAGAAATGACCATGGTAAAAAAAAAAAAAAAATATATATATATATTTATATATATATATATAGCTTCTAATACTCACACGTTGCGTAAAACATTCCAACAATATTGACAATGTTTTTCGCACTGAAAAATATGATCTGTTGATAAAATCGGTTTCGGCATTTCTGGAAACATGGAAAAAAACCACCATTAGTCATTAAGGCATGTTCAGTGTTCAAGGTCAAAGACATGAAAATACAGGGTTGTGTACAAAAACTTCAGGAGATGGACGTCACCTCAGGAGAGATCAGGCATTATACAGTTCATTATAATATTTCATATGCTACAATGAAGCTCTTATCTATGATATACTATAGATACTTTCATAATAATTATAATGGTTGGTATAAAAAGTAAGGATGCTTTGTACTGCATTTTGAAGATATCTGTAGTGCATGGTAGATGACAGCTTCATAAAACATTAATAATGCATTAAAAACATAGC
This sequence comes from Petrocephalus schoutedeni, assembly GCA_026780765.1. Classification (NCBI taxonomy): domain Eukaryota; kingdom Metazoa; phylum Chordata; class Actinopteri; order Osteoglossiformes; family Mormyridae; genus Petrocephalus; species Petrocephalus schoutedeni. The sequence continues at coordinate 9,220,837 of JAODKL010000081.1, read as the reverse complement.
TATATATAAACATAGCTATATGCTTTTTGAATGCATTATAATGTGTTATGAATGTGTTCATAGATTCTTATACACATGACATTCATAGAAATTGTTACCACGGTGTTCTTTTAGTCATCCACCAAGATATCTGCAACTTTTCTTCCAAAACAGAAGAAATTATTGATGCCTTTTTGTGTTGCTTTTTATGAGCAAATAAACATGTACTACAAAGATAAATAGCCTGAAACATTTTCTTTGACAATCTAAGGTTTTTGCACAGTATTAGCTGGATGTACTATAGAATTTCCCCTGCCATATTGTCCTATGTTGAAGAATTCTTTTGAAAATGGCACAGGGTGATATATGACTGTCCGCCCCACTGCCTAATGTCTGTTCTTGATGAAATGCATGTAGGTTGTCCAGCAAATCCTACAGGGAACATCACACTGCATTTACATGCAATTTTATTTATTTTGCAAACACTTTTATCCAAAGCAAAGTACAAGCAAGGTAGATTACAAGCATTACAAGTATTGCAAACTGGTCTAAAAATAAACATGGGCATACGCTCAGCACCGACATGATGATACGGTGTATTGGTGTTTATATAGCATGTATATGTTTAGGTATTCTGTAATGATCGATACTTAAAGATTCTGCCAAAAGGATCAGGAATTTAGGAACATTTTTGAAAATGTGCTTTTGCAAGTAAACTTTTTTGATTTTCTTTTCTTGGATTACTTGGGAAGTATGAGCCCCCCACCCGCACCCCCACCCCACCACACCGCACTGCACCGCCACCTCTATGTATCACACCTCTATGTCTGTAAGAGCTTTGCATGCATTTCTACACCACCTCCGTCACATTAAGTAGACAGAGTTGACGGACAGTAATATTTAGATTGTGCCATGGATTTAATGAGGTGTAAGTGCTGGCTTTAGCTATGATTTCTCAAAATACTGATGATCCTTTTAATGCTCTATAATGATTGTTTTGTGTTTTGTGTCATTAGCATTTTGGATAAGTTACTTTCACCCTAAAGGTAAATCTTTTGCTGACTGAAACAGGTTGATCACATTATTTCAAAATTGTTAATTCAAAAAATTGTTTCAATCTTAGTTCCATCTTTTGTTGCAAAAACAATATGCCATTATCTTTCCATTTTGTCTACGAAACGATGAAGATTCATAATATATTGCACTGGCATATATTTTTAAAATACACTAAAGTAAATATTAAAACAGGAACTAAAAGTTTACTAATGTATTCATGGACATCATACATCATAGACATCATATTTCAAGTACTAGTACTTAAAGGAAAACTTGTCGGAAGCTTTTTTTCTGGAAACAACTGCTCACACTTAAAAGCTTAAGAACAGTTATTATGCTTTATGAATATGGGCTTCATAGAAAGTCTCACAAAGTTTACTAAACAATATGAACATGTGTGGGCGTCACAGTGAGCATGACTGATGGCTAATGATTAAGGACTAAAGATTAAAAGTGGAGGCTGCAACACAGCATCCGGCCTACCAAACGGCCATCCTTCAAAACTCTGAAGAAGGAGACTGAGGGAGGCCATGGGGAATCCAGTTATCGCGCAGGATGGCCGAAAGAGTGTAGGAGCTGAGGGTGGATTAAATGTAAACCAGCTGAGAATACCAGGAGCTCAGCATAGGACTAGCTGGTATGAGAGGATGGCAAGAAAGCGCCTATTGCTTGGAAATAACCAAGTGAAGGCACAGCTGGAGTTCGCCAGGAAGAAGGAGAGTGACCCACTTACGATGTAGGGGAAAGGTTTTCTGGAAATAGAGATCTGTGGTCACAATCCAAAGCTCCGTCTGTGGTGCACTCCAAGCACAGTCGACGGCTCAAGAAACACAACTCATTACGGCGAAGTCTGGCAGTGGCAGATTTTTGCTGTGGGGATTATTATCGGCATCTTGTCAACGGCAAGATGTTAGAGGAGAGGAAATAATGAATGGATTGTGCAGTGTGTAGGAAAATATTACAGGACTGCCTGTTGAATTTCATAAACTAACACTTGAAGGAAAAGTCACCTTTCAACAGGACATTTAGGCAGAGAAAAAAAATAGATACTTCTAACTTAAATGCTGTTATTTTTTATACTAGTTCTTTTGATACTATAACGTACTTCAATTCTTTCCGGATTTCTAAATACTTTGTATTATCTGTAACGTTAATATACAAATAAGGTGGCGATAAAGTTATTTCCTGTTATATCTTATAAGCATGATGCAGCATATATCTTAATAGCTTAAGCATTATTTCTTACAGGGGACGTACAGGGACTCACAAAGCTTTTTATGTATTTTACGTATTATTGTAGATTCGTTTAGTTGCATTAAAATTGGATCGATTTCAGGATGTTGCTGAATGACGCAAAAGGTAACAGCCTGGAAATAAAATATACCTATTTATGATTATAAGCATGGGTTTATATCTATTTGGACTACAACAATATTTATTATAACCTGCTGAAACTGACGTTAAACCAAAGCGTAAGCTTCGACAAACTATTGATACTTTTTGCAATCTTACCAAAAACCTGCGTAAGCTATACAACCGTGAAAAAAACAACAAAATTGCCCCGACAGGTGGCGCTATAAGACAACAATAAATTATGTTGCTCGTAGTTTTCAAAACCTGGGGTCTGTCAAGTATTTTTACATAATAAAAAGGGTTTAATAAATATTACAGAGAAATTATGAATACTATACTGCTATTTTTGCATAAATGATGCAAAGTAGTTACAAAGATATTGATGGAATAAAGTCACGTCTCCGTGGCGTTTTTCATCGCGCACCCGTAGGCGTCGCTGTCCTGTGTTTGTGTACATTGCTAAACACGTGAATGTACAGTTCATACACTGGCCCGTTCCGCAGTCTGTGCGCTAGGGGGCAGCAGAGAGGAATCTTTCCCACAGTTAAAGCTCAGCCAGGGAGCACTGGGGAAATGTCGATGACGCGATGATGAAACCTCTGCGCCACCTGTAAGCAGGGGGACGCCGAAAAAGAGGGAGAAAGCTACCCAAAGTGTTTTATTTCCCCCAATTGTCACCTAGTGAGTGGTTATATCTAAATGTTTATGATCATTTAAATAATCTTAGTATTCCTGAATCCTTTTTTCATGCCCGTTGATGTTATTATTTTGCATTTTGCACCGTAAAAGAAATGTCGCACTGTTGAACTCCGACTGAATACGCAAGAGCATTTATTTAAAGTACCGCAGTTATAAAACTGGAGAAAATAACACGTCAGTAGCGAATTAATCGGAATTCTTACTGGTGCATGCTGATTATATAGATGGCCTATGTCTTTACAGTATTAATTTACATAATTGAAACGTTAATCTTGTTGAATGTGGCCTCTAGGGGGGAAAAACTGCAACTCTAACATTTTTCGATGGCATGTTTTTGCGCTGCTTTGCAGACAGCCCGCGTCCCACTGAAACACGCGTCGTTCCTTTCTGCCGCGCACTTTCCCGCACAAGCCCATTCCCCCACAAGGCGAACAGTCCCAGGAGGGCCACCCACCCGCGGGCAATGCCTCCGCCCGTGTCAAGCGCGCTTCCCCCCCGACAAGTCCCGACACCGCGATCCGCCACTCGGCCGCTTCTTTGACAAACACCTGTCTCGCCAGAAGGTGGACCCCGAGCCCCGCCCCCTCGGCGTGCGACGTCAGGAACGCCTATTTTTAATTGGGCCGCGGCGTGAGCGGTATGTAAATGAGGCGGCGGCGGCCCCGCCCCTGCACCTGACTAAGACTATTTACCGCACTAAGCCGCTCTCAGACTTACTGCCGACTCACCGCGGCGCTGCACTTGTCCGCCTTCCTCCCCCGGACTATGCAATAGGAAGCCGAGCGCTCGCACTGATTTGTCGCTCTCCCACCCTGGGCTGGGACCGTTATATTTATACACCAGTTTTCCCTCAATCGCAGCCCTGTGACTCTTGTCTGTGTGTGTGTGTGCTTTTTTATTTCCTTCAAGATGCCGCGCTCTTTTCTCGTAAAGAAACATTTTAACTCAGCTAAGAAACCAAATTACAGTGAACTCGACAGTACCGCAGGTAAAGATTTTTTATTTTTTTTCCTAGTTTTAAGAAGTTAAACCAGAGGCACTGCGCGTTTCCGTACTTTATTATAACTTAAGCGTACTTTGGCATTAGTCCTCCTATGTAAGAATGCGGTTTCCTTTTTTCCATTTCTGACTCTTAAAGCGTTTCTAGTATCTTGAACACGATTCGGATTTTCTTCATCGGAATATTCTGTAGTATATATATATTTTTTTCTACTTATCTTTGATATGATTGTTTTAACTTCATGCTAAAATACACTTAAAAGTTGTATCCTCTGGAGCCTGTTGTGCAGTTTTTAAAAATGTTAGATGTTAATGTTATGTTGCTGATTGTGTGTTTTCTTTCTGTATCCAGTGTTTATTGCGCCATATCTGTACAAGTCGTTCCCGGCACCGGCCATCCCCCAGCCGGAGATCCTGAGCTCGGTAGCGTACAATCCCATCACGGTATGGACTACCAGCAGCCTGCCCCTGTCGCCGCTGCCCAGCGATCTGTCCCCGATCTCCGGATACCCGTCGTCCCTCGGCCGGCTGAGCCCCCCTCCGCTGTCCGACACGTCCTCCAAAGCCCAGAGCGGCTCCGAGAGCCCGTGCAGCGACGAAGATGAACGACTGCACCCGAAGCTGTCCGAGCCGCACGCCGCCGAAGCCGAGAAGTTCCAGTGCGCGCTCTGCAGCAAGTCCTACTCCACGTACTCCGGGCTGCTCAAGCACAAGCAGCTGCACTGCGACGCGCAGGCCAGGAAGTCCTTCAGCTGCAAATACTGTGAAAAGGAGTACGTGAGTCTGGGGGCCCTGAAGATGCACATCAGGACGCACACGCTGCCCTGCGTCTGCAAGATCTGCGGCAAAGCCTTCTCCAGACCGTGGCTGCTGCAGGGGCACATCCGCACGCATACGGGTAAGCTGGGTCTTGGCTACTGTGCAGTTTAAGCTGGATGTGCATCATTTTGATGAATGGATTGAGAACCCAAAAAGTTGGTTAAGTGGGACAGAATCTGTGGGGGCTTGATTGGTGGCACTATACAATAAACAGATGATGGTAGGATTGGGTGCAAGTTGCAATTATTTTAGCAGTGCAGTTATTGTATGGAGTACTGAAGGGATCTGATTTCAGCAGCCTGAGGGCATGGTAACAGCCAGTTGAGTTGGGCCGCTATGTGGCTGTTGCACGGAGGTGCCATTTGTTAATGTGCTGTCTCTTCTCGATCTGTCCCGCAGGGGAGAAGCCCTTCTCCTGCCCGCATTGCAGCCGGGCTTTTGCCGACCGGTCCAACCTCAGGGCGCACCTACAGACTCATTCCGACGTGAAAAAGTACCAGTGCAAGAACTGTTCCAAAACCTTCTCCAGAATGTCTCTCCTGCACAAGCATGAGGAATCTGGTTGTTGTGTAGCACACTGAGAAGGGACAGTGTGGAGTCCCTCCTACACCTCGCAGACTCTCTGTGACTGAAAAGCCAAATCTATATATTTCAATGGTATTTCAATTTTTTCTCCAAATATCAGCTGTCTCATTCATTTCATTTAAACAGTGTTTTTTTTTTTTACATTGTGAAGCAATCAGTGTTTTTTGAATAATGCCAAGTGCCTTCATTGGTCATACTGTAAGTGTACAATTGGGCCTCCCGTCGTGTTCCGATCGTCGCGGGCGAGGGCCGCCCGCCGCCCGCTGACGGGACCTCTGGGGAAGCCCGTCTATACCAAATCTCCATCAGCACCTTGCAACCATTGCACAGAAGGCGCCCTGCACGGTGCGCGGAGGCACCACCGGAGGACGTCGACCTTAAGGAGTATCGGAAGCCATTGCTGTACAGGGGACGTGTGCAAGAAGTGATTCTTTTTTTCCTCGACTTTTGAAAGAGTGAAAGTATTTAAACCTGTTGCTCAGCCATAATGCAACGACTGTTTAAGAGCACTCCAAAAAAAAAAGCAATACTTCATAAAGTGCCTTACCTAGATTCGGCAGTTACGTATTGTTCGTTTCGAAATGTGTTTTTTTTCCCCCCATTTATATTTTTATATATTTGAATGTATTGTGTGAATGAGATGTGTGTATCTATACTGCGTGAGAGACAGACTTGAATGAATTATTGAATGGCCTAGCGGTGTTTTTTTTTTTTTTTTACACAATTTAAATAAAAATGCAGGAAGTGTATTTAAAAATGTTCCGAGTTTTCTTACTGCGTGTCTAGGCAGAGGCCGGGGCATGACAGGACTCACTCATTAGTCTGGCTCTGTTAATTAGCGCTACAGGTCTGCCGCTAGCGTGGGTACCTGTCTTTGTCTTTCAAATGACGCATGAATCACCAGGAATTTGCATTTATATAGGACTGGAAAGTGTTATGCACATGACAACAGCCTGCAGTCATCGGGGAAAGCCCACCGCATTCTGCCAGTGTTATTTGCAGTTAAAATGCTGTGGTATTTGAGTGAAAAGTGAGACTCCTTACAAATGGCCGCAGCCCTGTGTGTGTGTGTGTATACCGGAGGAAAGGTGGGGGGTTCTAATACTAATAACAGCGTGTGTTTCCTGGCTTGGATGGAAGGGTCAAGGAAAGAAGGTCGACAGGATGTGTTATTGGCCTCCGTTGGGTCTCAAGTGCTTTTAATAACTGCAGTAAGGCAATGTAGAGTGTAAGTGATTACAGCAGTTAATGAACTAACATGGGGCAGTGTGTGTCCCCATGGGTCGTCCTCTGGCAGTCAGGAGCTGGAGGCCGTCCTGACGTCAGACGGGCACCTAATTGCCCACCGTTGCCGTTCCCGGTCTTCCCGCCACCGTGATGTCAGAATCGCTTCGGTGAATTCCCACCGTCGGGTCCAGAGGGTCACCTGACCTGCACGATCACTTAGCAGCCAAGGGAGTCACTGCATGAATCTCCCCTTTCCTTGTAAGGGGGCTAAGACTAGAGCAGAGTTATTACTTCATTCTATGATTTAAATCGGCGCTGTAATATGATGTATAATGTCCAGAAATATGCAGGTATGAACCCAAAACAAACATTTAAATGCAGGTCACATGGGATGTTGCTGCCGTCAATGTTCCCTTGCAAGCCTCTGCTTTCTGGGGAAACTGTTGACATTTTACTGTACAGATATACAACATTCCTCCTTCCTTAATTAGAGGCAGACCTGCAGTTCCATATCTTTTCTTCATTACGTATAACGACTAAGCAATGTGTCCCGAGGGGTGAACCTGCTCCCCCTGTGAACCTGTTTCGGACTTCAAACAAACACCAAATGTAACACATGGGTCCTATATTGATCTGCAGTGACACGCCACTTGCTTTGAAGAGCCTGAGTGTCCCCGGCCTTTCATTTGCCAGGGTGGCTGGCTGGCTGGCTGGGTGTTAACTTTAAAGAGTAAAAGCTGATTTTGCACCTGTGAAAAGCCATCCACTCGACTCCTGCTCTGTTCTCAGCCTATAACCTTCCCTGGGTCTCCCTCCACGTGCAAGAGGGGGCCCAGGGCCAGAGCCGGAAACATTGGTTTCCACTGATCTCAACACCAGTCTGGAGCCATACAGGAACGCTCAGTGGTAGATGTTTAAGCTCCGGTTTGTTTAAGGTCCACAGCATAAAATCTAAGAACAAATTTATGATTTTTTTGGTGTTTTTTTTTTAGATGAGACCTCCAATAACCTAAAGCCTGGCTTCCTCATCACACGTTACTGTACCAGGGACCAAAACTCACTTGACCCGCATGTAATACAACGAAGAGCTTTCATTAAATTTCCTAAAGTCCACAGAAATTTTCTCGACAGTATATCCCGGGGACTGTGTGAGTTTTGGAAATTTGCTCGTCAATACTTAATGTGCAAGTGGTAGAAGTCTGCTGGTTCGATTAAATATGTGACCTTTCTGATGCATTCTCCTATATATATATATAATATATATATATATATATACATATATATATATATATAGTCTTGAGTGGACATTAATTCCCACATTTATTTTGTTCAATATTTCAGGCATATGGAAGACAAAATGCTATTAATGGGATTTAGGAAGGATTCCATAAAGAGGGAACATAACACTGATGTAAATTCCCAGATGTTCCAGGGCTTCTGAGATTAATGAGGAAAATCACATGTTTGCCTGAAAGTCAAATACAGCTGGTGCTGAGATAGGAATGGACAAGTAAGCACTATTGTCTTGCCCGCTTTCATGTTCTGTGGGGTGTAGCCAGGGTCCCGCACGGGATTGTGGGCATGCTAGTCTTATGAATCATCAGCATCCACAGCCTGCAGGTGTCCTGACAGCTCTCTGTCATGGATGCAGGGTGGGATACGCAGGGCGGGTGGGGATGGGTGGTCTTCATAAAAAAACAGGACGGTAGTCTGGTTTTTGCCACCTTCAGGTTTGCTAATTCCCCCGAGCTTCTTAAACTTCGCCGTGTAATTTGGAGCCGGTACACGATATGGTGATTTATGTGCTGGAGGGGCCCTGCTGTTCATCCACTGCCCGCAGTTTTGTGAGAAGCCTAAGGAGAAGAACACTTGTTCCTGACTGCTAATTTATCAAAGATTCAGTAGAGGTGTCAATTCATCAATGTGTCTTTACATAGGGGACTTAAAATGCCCTGTCATTTTATTATTATGACCTAGGTACTGGTGCACAATATTTACCCTCATATAATAAAGCTGTTAAACAGACATATTTAAACGAAGCGGGTTACACAGGTTAAAAAGATGGAGGGCAACCAGGGTTTGTATGTTTGCAGGTCTGGGCTAATGGCAGGGAGGGTGGAGACTGGGGCTCACGGATCCACATCTCCGGGCTAATGGCAGGGAGGGTGGAGACCGGGGCTCACGGATCCACATCTCCGGGCTAATGGCAGGGAGGGTGGAGACCCGCGCTCATGGATCCACATCTCCGGGCTAATGGCAGGGAGGGTGGAGACCCGCGCTCATGGATCCACATCTCCGGGCTAATGGCAGGGAGGGTGGAGACCCGGGCTCACAGATTCACATCTCCAGGCTAATGGTGGCCGACCAAAGATCCAGCAGGGCAGAGTATGAGCAGCATGATCCCACCATGACTATCAAGTGGAACAAATAAAATTAAGTGGCTCCTCTGAGGGCCGATTGTCCCGTCCTGAGCGTGATGCGTGCCCCCCTCCCCGCGGTAACCTGGGAGAATGAGCTGATTGTAGGCTCTACACACTGCCTGGAGGGCCAGTCCTTGTTTATAGAGCTGGGCTTCTCCGCAGGAGAGATTGGAAACGTGCATGGTTATTGCACCAACCTTCTCAGATGCCCTGATACAGTCTCCCTATTACGCTCGCACAGATAGCATGAATTCCCTCCTGTTTTCTCTTAACTCAAAGTGGCTTTAGCTGAGACGGTGTTACAGAGTTCACTCTGAGTCCCTCTGAATCCCGCTTGCCGGGCGTCACTTGACGTCAATCTAACAGCTCTGCTCGCATGAATATAACCCCCTTCAACACACTCTTGTGCAACACCCACTGTTCCATCTGAGCTATTTTTTGTGATCTCATTCTTATCTGTTCGGTTAAATGCTTTGGTTTCCCCATTTTGCCAACTTTATTATCCATTTCTTTTAACCCGCTGTAGCTCATATGAGGCCAGTGGCTCAGAAAACTAATTAGCCAGTAGTATACACGCATGAATAATACAGGTCATTGTTTTATTTAGTAAAAATAACTTAATGGCCAAACAGCGTTTCAGCGTGACTATTTTATGGAACTCTTCCATAAAATCAGTGACACCCTCGTATTATTATGAAAGTAGTAAATCAATAGTCAATGGGCTCATTTAGACTTTAGATATGCCAGCCAATAATGGAGGGTCTATCTCCCGTCTCTTTAAGTGTCACACGTCCCAAAGCCACATGATCGCAGCCAGCTCCCATCCAGGCCTGAGCAGCACACTGCTCCTTTGTATCTTCAGACAACCTCAGGACCACTTGTGCTCCTTCCACTTGTTTTGTGCCACCAGCTATCGGTAAACACCTTCTTATTTTCACGTCTAGCGTAGGTCCATCCCTCCTTGCGGTTTGACGTCACCGCTGCTCCGATACCAGGGCCTGCTCCAGCAAGTCGACATGTGCGTATAGCAGTGACTCCCTCAAACATCTCCTGCATTGCATGTTGATGGACGTTATTGTCACATGGTGCATATGGACATTCAGGACCTGTGGCAGAGGTGCAATACGTTGTTCATAAATTGCTTGCTTGCTCACTTGCTAATGTTGTCACAGTGCTGAAATGCATTTTGTCTGGATTTAATGACCCATGTATGTACAAAACTACATACAATTAGTAACAAAGATCCATCCATCCATTTTCCAACCCGCTTATCCGTTCAGGGTCGCGGGGGGTCCGGAGCCTATCCCGGAAGCTACGGG
>JAODKL010000081.1:9194914-9205979 GCA_026780765.1 Petrocephalus schoutedeni | reverse complement strand
GATCAGCTGCATCGCCTGTAATATGTGCCCCTGCCTGTGCTTCCTGGGATAGGCTGCAGACTCATCCTGACCTTATACTCAGTTAGTAATTATGGAAGGTTTGTGGATGATAGGTATAGATATATGTATTTCTATAAACACACATATAGTCTATGTTAAAATTGCATAAATACCATATACAGAAATATAGATGTTAAGTACCAGGATTCATTGGAATGCATAAATAGCAAAAGCAAATTACCACTGTGTCTATTTATATAACATATATATATATATATATATATATATAATTTTTTTTTTTATTATTTATTTATTTATTTTTTTTACAATTTAGTTGATTCTCCTTAAATTGACGTGATGTGTGTATTCAGCCTGCTGAGTTAGTTTTGTATCGAAGAGCATGTGCAAATTATTAAATAAATGGCAGACTATTAATCTAAGAGCATTCTTTGTCCTTCACATTTGTATATTTCTTTCCCTTAATTTATAAATGTTTTCTTTTTCTGAACAAGTTGTGTTTAGTTAACTTTTTGCCAAAAAGTGTCCTGTTAATGGTCCCTCCTCCAGGTCCATGGTAATCTCAGTCTTATTATATTATGTAAATCATTCAGCAATTTTCCTTATTTTACTGAATTTTAGCTAGTCGTTATTTTTAATTGCATAAGCATCATCAACAGTATGATAAACATTGTAATTATTAACATTAGAGACAGTCCCTACGTTACGGATGAGATCTTTTCATCAGACTGTCATTAAATTGAAACAACAATATATAATACATATTAGAAAATAATACAATTCAGTGAAAATTATTATTATTGTTATTATTATTATTATTATATAATACTATTGTATCATTATTATTATTAGCGGTATTATTATTATACAATAATAATAATGGTTACTACATACTGTACTGTACCGTACTGTACCTTGAGCCGACAAATTGCTGAAACCTGCAATGATTTATGAGAGTCAAGTAGTGTGTGTGTGTTCAGTATCACAAAACAGTGTATTCTCACATTACTAAGAAACTCGCCTTTCTAGCAGGCCCTTCATAAGTATGAGACGTCCATATAGCAGACATTCCTAACCCAGAGGCCAGGCGTATTGTAACTATTTATGTAAAACAGTAATTTTACATCACTAGTTAGCTAGTTTTGTGAATTAGTATTTTATTTAAAAAATGTAAAAAACGTAAAAAAATAGTGTCTTTACCTTCCGAGCCAATTTTAGGAAACAGAGTAGGTTTGTAAATCAAGTACAGGGCTGGGAATTTGACATTGTTTGAACCTGTGTATGTGGGGGTCACATGTTCTCTTCGTGCTGTACAGGTCTGCAAGGCATGCAGCTGCATTAAGTGGAGTCTTTGCAGAGTTTATGTGTATATGTCATACGGTGGGCGGGCACCCAGTGACCCTGCTGCCTGGGATTGGCTGTGACAGGGAGCCTGTCAAAAATAAGCAGCTAGCATTGGGCAAATGTTACATTTCATACCTAATCATCATGCAATTCAGAAAGCTGGGTCAGCCAGTCCCTGGAGCAATTGGGCATTAGGGTGTTGCACAAGAGTCCAGCGCTGACGTTGCACTGCTGACCCTCTGATCACAGAGACAGTCTTCTAACCCACAGAGCCACTCACTGCACCGTGTTACATTCAGCCATATTTTTATTTTCCATTTTTATTTCAATTTCGGCAATGTGATATAACAAATACAGACAGACGAATAGATGCGAATCACCGAACCAATGGAGTTACTTTCCATTGCTCTAACGAAAACAACATTTTCATTTCGAGAAGAAAGGGTGTTAAGACAACATTAAAATGTCTCAGCACTGAGATCTTTGTCACCTGGTAACTGTATATGTTGCTGCTTGTAAGGTTCCTCCAAGTGATTGTGTGTCATTTTCAGAGGGAGCCATACCAGAGTATCAATGTTGGCACTTGTCTAATCACATACCTCACCCAAGATATGTAACATCTTGTTATGCTACCAAGTGGCCTTTTCCCCACCGTAGCCTGCAATTACTGGATTGCATTACTGAGACCCACGTCTCAAATAGCTGCTGTCACACAACACAGGGTGTTTGTGTGCGAGTACGGTATCTTAGCAATGACTCCCTACATATAAACCCCATCTTAATCACCACGGAAGGCATCCGCATAATTGCTCGTGTGCATTCGGTATGCAGAGTAGCCGGCGAGGTATTAGGAAGCAGCCCGATTGCTTTTTGTCCTTCGCCGAGTGCTGACTGCACTGCGTCCCCGAATCCACAACCCCATCTGGGAGCGACATGCTAACTGAGGTGCTGAATGAGTAACGGGGGAGGAAATGTACAGTGTGTGTGTATTGCAGGACCCCCACAAAGGGGGTGCCCTCGAGATCAGTCTTTAACACCTTCAAGCTTCACCTTTAATGTTGCTGTTCTCACCCCTAACCCCCCCCCCCTAGCAGCTTTGCCTACCTTGTGCCTCGCTCTCCCCGTTCTCCTGGATGGACTTTTCTCTTTGTTTTAACCCTTCCAGCTGGAATGATTTCAGGTTCAGGACTCGTCATCGGTCTGTTTCTTCTGCAGACTAACAGGGCAGAGGGGAGAGCCTGGCGTGAAACACGACGTCCTGCATTTCTGGGCTGAGGCTTTTTTAACCGGGCACAGGAAGAGGTAGAAAGGTGTCAGCCTTACATTTGGACAGCAACCTCAGGCTGTCGAGTCATTTATTTAGAAAGCACATTTAAAAAGAGTGTTTGCCAAAGTGCTGCGCAGCACAGGAAACAGACGACAAGAACCGTTCCCTAAAATATGCAAAAATAAATTCAATAATAAAATTGTATTAACCATACAAACTGCAAACTTGTATAAAGGATTCAATAGAGCATGGATAGCGACAGCAGTTTTGTCTTTGATTTTCAGTAGGTTGGGTAGCAGTTAAAGACTGCAAATGTAAAAGGAAATGTAATCCAAAATGTATGTTTGTGAGGCTTACAGTAGCATCTTTCATGTGACCAAAATTGGTCCAATAAAATAAGTTGTATCAATGTGAGAAACCGCTAATCGTCTGACATAAGCCATTTCTTGGTAATGCTCAGCTCAGTCGTTGCATCACATTGTCACCGGGCGGCCTGTATCACCGCAGGAAGGGATTCAGAAAAATGCTTTTTATGAGACTGCTGTCCTCCGTCATATCTGCGAGGAGTCAGCGGCACTGTAAACTGCCGCTTTATCACGGTATCTGCGGCACGGCGTGATGGCTCGCAGACCCGCGGCCCCGCGCTCATTCCACAGGCAGGATCAGAGGAAATGCCAGATAGCCTCTATCACGGCCTAAATGAGCAGCCTCCGCAGGGCTCCCAGGGAAGACACTGAGTGATGTGGGATCAGCGACGGAGTCTGCTGGCTTATGCTGGGGGTGGTGGGGGGGGGGGGGGGTGGTCGTTCTGGGGTAATGAAGAGATAACAGCATGCTGGGATGCAGATGCTGCGTCCAGCCTAGCGCTCTCTGGGGTCACCGACTTAAAAGTCAGCCTGTGGTGCAATGCTGTTTACTGAAGTCCCCTTCCCACTGGTGTTTAAATCACTGGGAAAAAAATCTGGTGTAATTAAGGACAATTAAGTTTCCCAACTCCATAATGTTGTATTGCATTAGTTGCACCATTGCATTAAAATGTGTTTTGTTAGAAGAAACAATGAAGAGAATTTTTTTACATCAAACAAATGTGCTACTCAAGCACCCAGCTGGAACTATTTAAGAAACTATAAGCAGTTTAGCGATGTAACCAAACGTGATGAAAATTCAAGGAGGTCTTTGCTTTTCTCCTTGAAATGAATATTCTGCAGCTTTCAGCCTATTAGAATCTGGGCGAGTATGATTCAGCTGTGGGGAGCGATTAGAGAAGCCTGATGCGGTGAGTCTGTCTGGGATTCCCGTGGATTCCTCGCATCAGCAGACCGGGCAGCCTTTAATCACATGACATGTCACATGACAGGAATGACTCCCAACACCACTTCTTAATAATGCCATTGTTGTTCTGCCACCGCATTAGTCTATTTGTGGTTGTTCTCTCAGGCTAAATAGCATCTGTGTTAATTTCTCACTTTTCCTGGTTCTCCCCTGTGGTTTAATTTGCTCAGCTTTCTTCTCGAGATTAAACCAATGGTGGATCAGAGATGCCTTAGATCACCTCTGGGACAGAGCCTCTTATCGCCTGGATCGCATAATGATGATGATGATATTAGTAAAGATACCGGATATTAGGCACATCATCGTATCATCGGGCAGCACTGTGGCTCATTGTGAAGTGCAGTTGTCTGTGCGTGTTTTGCCTGTCTCCAGGTGCCCGCAGTTTGCATGTTCACCCCATATCACAAGGACTTCAGGTACTCTATATAGTTTCCAAATGGCTTGTAGTGAGTGCATGTATGTGCCCTGCGATGGACTGGCATCCTCTCCAGCCTGTGCTGACCCCCCATGAACCAGAGCAGGATACGTGGTTGGAAGATGGATGCATGGAAGGATGATGGACGAGGGATCTCCCATAAGTACTGATCCGATATTAGGTTACAGCATGATATGAGTTCATTTAGGCCATTTTAAGAGAAACACAGAGCGCAAGCATAAAAAATGCCAAACAGAAGCGAAGTCAAAGTCTTTAGATTTTTCGCAAAAACTTTCCTTTAAATGAATGTTCTTTAATAAGAAATAGCGGGTTTTGCTGGCTCTGCCAAACAGCAGCTTTGCGTCGCTGCTTAGAAGGTGGGCGGGTCTCCCCTGTAGGTACGTCTGAGCTCTGCTCCACTACCTGCCTGGGAGAGCAGGAATGTGACACCAAAGTGACGGAAAGCAGAGGCTGCCTTTGTTCCCCTTCACCCCCCCCCCAACCTCCCCTGACCTCCTCCCCCGGAGATGCTGAACTTCAGTCTAATCCCTGAACCCTGCTATCTCCAACAGTGGGCCAGGACAAATGGCCAAGCCGCCTGGTAAGCAGCAGGTGCTCTGCTGTCAAATGACCATTTGCGCCTCTGGCCTTAAGCGCACCCCCCCCCCCTTCCCCCAGATGTGGGGACTTACTATCAGCTGGCAGGGCCTTTGAAGTGAGCCCCGGGAGGCCCAGGGCCGCCATGACTCGAAGGCATCTCTGGGCGCGGAAAATGAGGTCATCTGCAGTGAGGCCGCGTGGGCGGAATGGTGCCGCGTGGCGTCTGGAGCGCCGGTTACTCACTAGGATGTGGCGCAGACTCTCTTACCTGCTCTCCACTGCACACAAAAGCTCTTCCAATGCCGCCTAGTCAGCTGTGTACCTCCAGCCGAAAGTCAAGGTTTTTTTTTTTCTTTTCCACACACTACTGTCAAAAAAACCTTAATGAGGAAGAGAACTGCTACCTTTCTCCAAGTGCTGGAGTTCTTGACTTAAATCCGGTGTAACCCGGTGATTTTGCCATTTATAGAGGTGCTGACCTCCGACGAGGGCAGAACTATGGGGCGGCAGCAGGCGGCTTGGGTGTCTGGACGTGGAGGAGTACAGGCCCGTCGCATGCGTGGCACGTCCAGGAGCAGACGTGCACAGACATCTGTGTTAATGCTACACTGACGAGTGACAAAGACAGAAAACACTCACGCGAACATCACAAGAGGCTGTCTCGGCTGATGATGGCTGAACAGCCAGCTTCAAAGGTCTGAGGGACTTTTAAATGTTGTCATGCCACATTCCTCTATCTGGGCATGCAAAGGTATGTTGCATGATATCCTGGGGGAAGCTGCCATGTGGGTTATTAAATAAATCACAGCATGAGTGCTGCATGCTGCAACCTGAGGCGATATGTTTAAGGGACTGAGAGAAATGCACAATTATTAAAGTATAACGTCTCCGTTTTTTTTTTGTCTTTTGTTTTTTGCTAAAACTATACATGAGACAGTGAATGAAGCTGAAGATTTGTCACTTTAATACTCCAAATGCAGGTGTACCAGAGCATCAGGACCTCAAATCCTAATCAAAAGCACAGTGGGGAGCAGAGATTTCCTTTATGTTGCTACTATACTACTGCCTGAGGACAGAGAGACTGCAGGAGTAAGGAATCATGGGAAATCAGATACTGTTCTATATTGTAATCAAGAATTCAATGGGTAACCCCAGTCTTATAGTACATTTAAGTCCATGCACTACACTATATAGAGACAGGCTAAGTAGGGTGAATATAGTAGTGTTTAGCACAGGGGTGCCCACACTTTTTTGGCTTGCGAGCTACTTTTAAAATGGCCAGGTCAAAATGATCTACCTACATTAAAAATGCTAAATATATGTTTATATATATATATATATATATATAATATAAAATATATTATATATATATATATATGTATATGTATATTTTATATTTATATGTCCAGTATATATTGGCGAACCTTGCATCACTGCAAGAACCCTTAAAGCACAATACAATTCAACACATTTATGGTTCCTCACTTGGTCCGGCTCCCCCACTCATTTTTAATTTCCCTTTTTAGTAGATATAAATTGGAAGGCTAGCTGGGTCACTGAGCTCGCAATACATTTGCGTGTTCTGCCGGGTGACGCGTTAGAAGAGAAGGAATCTAAGTAGGTATAGTAACCTGTATCAAAGTTTGAATGTCGCGCAATCTAGCCACAGTACCCTCGCACATCTACTGGCCGATCGCGATGGACGTATTGGGCACCCCAGGTTCAGCAGATAATTTCTCATTTATCAAAAGAGGAATGTAAATAACAGTTATGTTCTAAAATGTTGCTTAAACCTTATTCCTTGTTTCTTACAGAGGTTATTATATTTATATGTCTACATAAGAGAGAAGGGCCACAGCACAAGCTATATTACTCCACCGTAGCCTGTATCGATCTTATCTATGTTGCTTTTTTGCTTGGCAAAGGGTTTTATCAAAATCAGTTTCTAAAGCTTACACTTTTTTACAGTGTAAAGTGCCAGGCGTGTGCCTGGTTATTTTGTTAGGGGTTGAGCAGACCTTGCTACTTCAGGAAATGTTACCAATCCAGGAATCACTAAAGCATCTGCTGGTCATATCAGCTCCTGGTATCAACAGCTCACCCATGACAGGCCTAAAAATGTTCCAAATATGTAAAATATGTTTTTAATTCCATCCTTTAATGTGTTGCTTACATGTGGTTTTTTCAGCAGTTCTATCCAGGAAATGAAAACGCATCCTTATGACAGCCAGCAGGGGGCATATTAGTTAAGGGAGGACACTGGTGCTCCAAAACAGCAGGTTCCTGCCACTGTGACTTGAAAACTTAATTAGAGCCTGCAGCCATATGAAATGGTAATGGATAATGATGGATTAGCTGTGTGAGCTGCTTCGGACTCATTGATTAGCTGCCATGTCCCCTGAGCTGACACCTGACATGCTTCCTTTACAGAAAAAGGCCCACTGCAACCTCTGGACCAAAAGAATTGCAGGTAACTAAATCTTTATTAATAATTTATTTTACTAATTTCTACTTTTCAGAAATAATCTGTAAAAGCTCTGCAGCCTGATATTTCCCATCCATCCATCCATCCATCCATCCATCGACCTATCATCTGTATCTGCTTACCAAGTATAGCATTATAGTAAGCCTGGAGACAATCTCAGGAATTACGAGACCCAAGACCCAAGCACGGGACACCAACCAACCCGCAGGGTGTAATTTACTGCTGGCTTTTAATTGAGCTTCATCAATGGTGCCTTTTCTTTTTGTAGCGAGGGTCCCATTATTAGTAACAGGGAAAGTCATGCATGTGGGCCCCCATAAGCAGCAGACAGTGAATGGATGTGCAGTTATGATATTCTTGAATGACAAGAGGACACTGTTTGCCAAAGTACTTTGTAAAATATACAGTATGCACAATGTATTGCCATTAAACACCCAATATACTCGTGCATTTATTGACTCAACCACTAGCATACCATGTTTGGCTATTCAATGCCTCATCAACATATGTAACTAATTAAGCTAATTAATTAGGTAAGATGGTGGGGAAATTTAACAAATACATGGAATGGCAGGGGGGGCCCTGAGGAGAGATTTGGGAGCCGAAATGCTGTCCTTCCAGCCATCCAGCAAGATATCACTTTCCTTCTGGCATTATTATGGTGTTTTTATTGCAGTACTGTTAATTTGAATATGCTCGAATGATGAATTGTGCTTTACTTTGAGCAAATAGATAAATAGCTTTAAACATTTTCCTTGGCAGCCTAAGCCTTTTGCACAGTATTGTACTTATACTTTATAAATATCACCTGCTAAACATATTTCACACTGTACATACAAAACACCTGTGGAACATATTCTTTAGTATATATAGGGAACACCTGTTAAATCAGTGTGGGAATAGTGGAACTACTTCAAACAATCGTCAGGTTATTATGGTTGTTTAATGATATATGATTATATAATAATTCCAGCCCTTCACTATAGCAAATGTATAACTCGGGTTTATGAACTCGCTCAAATAAATGAATGATGTCAGGTTTTGTGCTAGAAATAAGAAACCGGGACATTTCAATGATCCGGCAAACACGTGACCGGTGGTTTTGAGGTAAGGATTAAAAAAAGCTTTACTTCTGGCATGAACTCAGCACACCACCCACTTAACATCACCCACTTAACACCACCCCAAAAGCCAAGTGTGGTGGGAGCTTAATACAATATGGCAGTGTTTCCTAACCCGATCCTTGGGGTCTCACAGACAGTTCAGGTTTCTGCTCCCTCCCAGCTCCCTACCAGGTAGTCCACATTTTTGCTCCCCACCAGGAGCTGGGAGGGAGCAAAAACGTGGATTGTCCACAGGGACACAAGGACTGGGTTTGGAAACACTGCAATGAGGATAATGTTTCATCGGTTTTGGCCAGGAAGTTTGGATGGAGTGAAGAAATCGAATTACCAAAATTACCACTGAATAATTCATGTTTTGTGTGTTTTCACTCAAAGTGAAGGGTTTCTGAGAAGAGCTGGCCTCAAACCTTCGATATGTACAGCGGAATTTTCTGGTGTCATGTTGTACCCCAGTGTAAATTACAAACACAGTGGTTTTTAGAGGAGAACTGATGTGACCCCATGTGACAACTTCTCCGATTTTCAGGGGACAAGGTTTCTAATTTGTCCTTTTAGCAGGGACCTATTTTTTTGCTTTTTTTTGTTTTTTTTTGTGTGTGTAAGAATAAGCCTAGAACAACAAAAACTGTCATAGCTTTACCTGCACCAACTTTTTATAATAATAGCAGCCTAAAATATTAGAAATATTCTTTAATCTATATTCTCAGAAGTAAATATTCCCACACAGTGATTTCCATCCATCCATCCATCCTTTCATCTCTCCATCTACCCAACCACCCATCTTCCAAATGATTATACCATTGATCACCAAAACTTTTAGAAAATGAGATTTAATTCGGCATTTTAGCGTGAAATATGACTCCCCTGGTCACATTCATGTTGATAGATGAAGTCCTCGCATGTGAGCATTTCATGCAAATTGCTCCGGGCTCCGTGAAGCCCTTTTCCGAATCTGCAGCAGCTCTCCTCCCCGCTCGGTAACCCCATTCCTCTAGCCGCGGAGAGGCAAGCGCAGCGCTAAGGCCTGACCTTGTCCTTCGCCGCTGTGGGGCTGTGGGTTTTGGGCCTGGGACAGGAACTCCCAGTACAGACACTGTGTCTGCGAGAGCAGAGACTGCTGCACAGTAGAACACTTTGTTCGCTACCACCAAGGAAAACCTGGACAACAAAAACATGCACACTGGAAAAATGAACATTTGAGAGGTGCACCCCCCCCGCCTCCCCAAAAAACATGCTTGGGTTTCAGTGGTAAATAATATAGTATTTCCTTCCGAGGGAGAAATATTAACTAGAATTCAAGGAGCACAAAGCCCGAAGATAACATATTGCCTATTGGCTCTGAGTCATAAGTCAATGCTCCCCCAGTTACTTATCTTTTATAATGGCAGCCTTTTGAAAATAAAAAACAACAGGCAGATTGGAATGAAAGAAAGAAAAAGAAAATCTCTGCAAAGGCCCGGGGAAATATATTTCCGAGAGATTTTTTTGAGAGCTTAAGAGAGATGAAGCAATATGTAGATAGGAGAGTAGGCCTCAATATAAATTAAATGTTACGCAAAATTTTATCTCCAAAAAATGTATCGGAATGTAGTCACTATAACTGGGATGGACTTCATACATTCTCTCAAAATATGAAAGACTTCTAATATGATGATGAAAACTTTAATGTTTATAGTTTAGTATATAACCCATTTTTAAGATTCCATTTAGCTTCCTAATCTTAATTATTTTCCTAGACAGAGATGGGTATAGACCCTCATGTAACAGCACACCAGGCGATTTATATCTCCGTCAGCTGGGGTTTCTGTCTCATATCAAACAGGTGACATGTTAACCTCCGACTCTGAGTCTGTAATCTCTGTCTGGAAGCGCTGTCTGTGTTGAGTAGAGGAACCTTTCAGCTCAGTAATGCGTAGCCACACCCACCTATCAACCAAAGACCGTGAAGAAGCAATGCTCCTCAGACCACACCACCCTTGGGGAATCCATTCCTCTGGACTTGCCGAGATCTTCCAAGATTCCAGAACTTCCAGCTCAATGAAAGTATCAATGACACTGTGTAGCTACTAGCTACTTCCTCCCACCACAGAAACGTTTCCGAACAGTTTTATACTATTACAAATCAATGTTTAAAAATCCCTTGAATGTTCTGCAGTATTATATTGCACATTCATTTTGCTTGGCCACCTTTGAGAGGGAGTGGGTACAATGTGTGGAATTTGAAAGGCATGGCGATAGTTGAAGATAGGTAAAAGATAGTTGAGATCCAAGGCGAGAAATGTTTTAAAGAGTCGGCCTGTTACCGTTTCGGCCAATCACGATGGTAGATAAAGTCCAATGAATTCTGCTCATGGTGAGGTGTTTTCTTGGAAGAACAGTTCAATTAGGTCGGGAATTAAAGTTTATTTATTTTTTTCTCTGGAACCCAGGATGCACCTAGAAATCACATCAAAGGGGGGGGGGGGGGGGGGGGGGGCGGA
>JAODKL010000081.1:9183451-9194147 GCA_026780765.1 Petrocephalus schoutedeni | reverse complement strand
CCCACAGGCCACCTTGTTTCCCTCTCCCCCCCCCCCCCCCCCCCCTGCACTTTTTATTACCTTCAGGTACACATAAGAAGACTCATCAGATCCCCAACCCCCCACCAGTATGCGTACTGTGGGCTGGGACTGGCCTGAAGCTGGTTCAGTCTGACGAAAACCTTTGCTGGCTGAAACGTAGCTCAGCTGCCAACTTCTGAGCTTGGCTTTTTGTTTGCCTCTTAATGAAGGTTAATATGCTTTTCTGTCCTAACAAACTCAACTTTAAAGATTATTATCAGTCCATAGTTCTGGCTCACTCATGTTGCCTTGCTGGTGAATCCTTAAATCAGGACCATTTTTTATTTATCTTTTTATTTTCTTTCCGCAAACTGTCCCATTGTTAAATACATTAGCTGTAACCCCAGAGTCTAACCCCAATATTCCATCAATAAATATGATGTTTCTAACTTTCAACAGATTATATTAGCTATATTGTTAAATATTTTGTGTTTTATAATAAGAGTTTTGTGTAGTACTTTGCATAAAAGGCTTCTGTATTGTTTTTGGTATTTGTGTTGCAGCTAGTAATGTCCATCTTCTCTATGCATCTATTGCTTTTAATTAAGTTTATTTTGCGTTATACACTGTTATATGCAGTACAATGTCATTTCATTTCTCTGTAAGCATTGTACTGAAAATGCCTCTTGTGAGAATAAAGCCCTACTTGACTTGATTTGCTTGCATTCGATATTCAGTATTATCGTAACCCTCCTATACAGGAATCAACAAAATATTTCACTATGAGCTATTTGAAGGTATCACTCAACTGTTAAGATTGTGTGTGTTTCTAAGTACTGGAGGACAGGCTTGAAAACAATAGAAGCTTGCACACAAATATATTGTTTAATGTATATTTCTGTGAAGACCAATGTAGCCTTCATAAAGTATGAAAAACAAAATATCATACAAAAATCTCATGTGATGCATGTAGACTCATACCATATTTAAATGCATTTTTGTGGTCATATTTTAAGAAAAGTGTCAATAGGGCTAAATTTGCTAATATTTTTTATTTGCTTTTTATCGTTGCTAACCAAGATTATTATGTTGCATTTGAGTTTTGCAAGGGTCAACGCAAAAGTCACAAAAGGTTAAATTTTCACACAGGTTCAACCTCAGTGTGACCCGTGAAACTTATCGGGTACAGGCATTTTTTTTTTAATGGTACCCACACAGAGAAGTGGGCTATAACATGTTCACTGTAAATCAAGCTGTCGGGACACTGTAAAATTTACTGCCTGAGACGGACTTTATGGAGGGTTATACTGGAGAGTGATAGGCAGTAGCTTGAATGGCCAAGTGTTATTCCAAAAAGGATATCCCTGTAAACAATATGAGGTCTCCGCTGGGATAGTGATACAGCAGGGAAGCAGTGCAGTGTATCTCCTCACTGGCCTCCATGAGTGGTCAGTACCTGGCGGCAGAATTCAAGGGCTCCTCTTATGCAACTTATTATGCAGCCAGGAGTTGGGTTTACACAACAGAGCGCTCACTGAAAGGCTGCACATTCACACCCGAGCCGCTCAAAGCGGTCCCCTGGTGAGAACACTCCACTCCACTGTGATCACTGAGACGAGCAGGCCAGATTCCCCAAAAGCTATACATCGCTCCTCAGTCATTAAGGTCTACATGGACTTCCTGGAAACAGATGCTTCTACAATGCAGTTGTTAATGGCTGATGTTCACATTTGATGGTAGGGAAAAAAGGCAAAAGAGCTTTAAAGGCAATCTAGCTCGACCTTGTACTTCTTATGAAGGTCGGTCTGTTGACGATCAGTTGGGAAGACCTTGCTGCCCAGGTACACTGTGTCGTTTGCTCGCCATCTCTTGTGGTGATCTTTCGTGTCAGGGTGGTTAGGGTTACACTGATAACTAACTCCCACATTCAGCTCTGTTAGCCCAAGGCTACAACCACTGCATTTCCTTTGTGGCCAAGCCCCATGCCAAGGTAGAACAGTAATACACACCTCTAACCCTGCACAGTACGGCGTGCTGGGCAGAGTTAAGATAGCAATGTGGGCATGTTCTTTGAATGGTGGGGCATTTCAGCTTTAGAAATTTTCAGCAATACAACAACAATAACAGAATCCTTTATTTTAGTTATCAATCCCTATAGGTCAGACTGCAGTTAGGTCAGAGATAGGTCATTTCGTCACTGCGAGTTTCAAGGCAATGGAACACAAGTGTTATTATTCAGTCAGGGAGGAAGCACTATTTTATGGGTGTCACTGGGGATGGAATCTTATCCTGAAAGAGAACATTTGTTTAGTCGTTTTGTCAAGGAGGGAAGTTTAGTTTGACCAAGGTCAGCCGAGTCTTTTTGGGAGACTATTATGTGTGATGTTACTCATTGTCAGGGTACTTTCTCATACTAAACACCCCAGTAAATTGAAATGGCATCATTAATTAGTGCTTTTGGCTGAAATTTGGACACATCTCAAATGAGAACGTAACTTGCACACCAGTCTTCAAATTACAGTCCAATGTAGTATGTACATTTTCCTAAATAAAACGCAATCTTACCTATACCCACAATAAGTAAGCTTTTCAAACAAAAATTAAATTATGAGAGAATTCATAACACATTTGCACAGAATTGGATCATGCAGTTAGGCTAAATGGCATCATGACATTTCCCATGTTAGCGCTCCTCTGAAATACTGACCCAGATTAGTAGCTGAAGGATTAGTTGCTGTGTAATGTATTTTATCACTAATGAAAGTCTGCTAAGGTTTCCATCCATCCACCCATTTCTCAGACTTGTTTGTCCTATACAGTGTCATTGGGGTTGCTAAGGTATGTTGATGTTATATTAATGAATGTTATTGCATATAATGTTTCACACCATCATGTGTCTAACTATGAACGTAATGCTTGACCTTTATGATTTCAAACAAAGGAAAGTCATAACATCTCCCCATAATAGCAAATATATAATGCAGCTGGTATTCGCCCCCAAACAGATGAAGGCATTCCCCAAAACGACACAAGCACATGCGACTCCCCACAGAGAAGAAATTCATTCACCCAGATACAGGCGATAGAGTTCTAACAACACTGCTGGGAGAGAATCTGTCCCTATGGACTCACTCCGCTGTGTTCCACAAATTAGACAGAGGTGCGTATGACTGAATAGAAGAGGTACCCAATCTCTTTGTGTTTCTCTACATGTCAGACATAGTCTGTGTTACCAGGCTGTCAAAACTTTGGAAAAACATGAACACTTTCAACACTTTTGAAAAACATGTCAAATGCAGAAATAAAATGCAGTGCGTCCCCTCCCCCCCACCCCAGTGTCTGTTATTTTTGTCCTTTGCTGCTTTCTGTAGTGGAAGGAGTCAGATGACGATATTCTGCTCACATGCTGGCCGGTCCTGAGAGCTGTGCAGCCGTCTTGTAGGAACAAGGTGTGGCAATGTTGCTGCCACTAGGGAAGAAACAGAGTGCAAGAGCAAGTCACTACAAATCACAGCAACATTGCAACTGCAAGATACTTAAAACTGAAAAGCGATGCCCGGGCTCAGAAAAGCCCTCTGTTCCTGTTTGCATTACTACGCTTCCATTGATCAGACATGATACTGCATGGGTTGTCAAGTTCAGGTTTCTGATTGGGCCAAGAAAACTGCTACGAATCAAGGAAAAAATGTAGTGTTGGGTTCATATTAGGGTAATAATGTCTGCAGTTCTAGTTTAAAGCATTTATTACAGTGAATAAATTGAATAATACAGTTGCATAAGACTCCATCTGCATTTCTGGTCATGTGGTCTGCAAATGATGATGTCAATGATTTCCTTGGAGTCCTCCATCATGATTCTCACTCGATGTCATATATTCCACTTCATACTCTCTTTTATGCCATCTGAAGGTTTTTACTGCATTATTTTGTTTAAATACGTGAAATGACCTGCAGGTGCCCACAGGAAAAGCCTGCACTTGCCAGAATGGAACTAAGAGAGACAGGTTACAGGTTACAGATACAGGTCATTTTATAAATCTGTTACATCTAACATGCTCAAGGAAGATGCTTCGCCAGTATCATTATTCCAGGACCACACGTATCAAATCCTAGTAAATGCGTGTCTCCCAGCACAAAGCGGCAAGTCCCAACCAGACGCTGCAGTAATCATTTTAATATATGTTTGCAGGGGTGTTGACTTCAGGTATGACACAGAAACATTCTTCCAGGATTAAAGTGGCAGAGACGGCACAGTTTGGCAGACACCGGTTTTCATTATAGGATGAGCAGCAGGGGAACGGGGGCCATGTTTCTGGAGAAGGTCTGCATTTTAAGACGCGGATTATGAAACTCCCAACAGAGGCAGCTTGGGTGTTCCGAGGAGTCACTTTGGTTACAGGAAGGAAGGGGGTAACGGGAAGATGGGCATACTGTCAAGTCAAGTCAAGTCAAAGCATCCGTGTTGCTGTCACAGCTCTGTGATGCATGGGTCATACAGTGAGATGATATTTCCTTTCCCTTATTCAGAATGCAACAAAAAATAATAAACAACATATAAATATCCTAGACATATATAAAATACTGAAAGGACAGTAAAATCTAGACATGAGAGAGAATTCAGGAGATAAGCCATAAGTAAGTCCGAGGTAAAAACACCTGACTAAAGTATGTGATTTTGACTTTTTTGTCTTTGAAAATCAGGCGCCGCATTGGTTAAGATCATAATCGGCACGCAGTAAGCCTGTAAATTCATATCGGCTTTTATTCCTTAAAAGAAAAGCAGAGGCCGGAAGAGGCAGAGGCCGTCTACGCCTGTTATGGGGATGCCGCAGCCTGTCAAACCAGGTCGGCGTGATCCCGCGGCAGGAAGGGGAAATTTTCTACCCCTGGAGCTATGAAAAAAAAAAATACCTGAACCTGCACTCCAAAAGGGTTGAGTCACGGAGGCTCGGCTTCTAAACAGCCGGCGAAGGGGAGAAGAGGAGAGGCGCAGAATGAAAGGAACACAAACACACGTAATCGCCCCCTATTCTTTGTTTTGTTCCACGGTGCATTAAAACAAGGGGAGGGCAGGTATGGATTTGGCCCAACGGGCAGTGAGTCAGCCCCACTCCCTGTCTCCAGGGAGCCCCCCACCTCAGCAAGCCGCCACGCGCCCCTGCACCTGATGGGCTCCCCGGCACATTCCACCGGCAGTGGCGGCAGGTCGGGGCAGCGCTCCCAGACACTGATACACTTGTTCTGTAGCCACAGGTGTAGCTGCTAGGCGGAGCCTCTCAGGTGCCGCATTCTTTGCCGGGTTAGGGCAGCCGCCAGCTTCCTCGGCTCAGCTCAAGCAGCCTTCACAAGCAGCCAGGGTCTTAGTGGGCCAATTAAACTCTGACCCTGGGTTAATCGATTTCAAATAATCTGCGTGATCTACGTTTGGAAGCCGCTCGCGATTAGAACGAGTAACATAACGCAGTGTGGACTTTAAACCGGAAATTTCTGATTGGCCGCGTCGCCATGCGCAGAGCAGAAAAACACGACGGGTGTTCTGTTAGATGGTAGAGGCTGTCAGTCCCACCGAACAGCGGCACGTCGAAGAGCAGAACTGAAGACTGACGTTTCTTTTCAAAGCGCCTTGCCGGATGGTATGAGCTTGTCAGCAAGCCCGATCACCGAGCCTGCGACAGACGCCTCTCTGACACGGTACCAGATTTCCTCCCAAAGGTACCAGCTTCTCGAAATCATCGCCACAGAGGTGCCAGGGAAGGATCACGTGTCACCTCCCTTTTTCATTTGGGCCCGTCAACTATGGGACACTGGGGGGCGTGTGAGCGGGAGGACCCCGCCGGGGGTGGGAGGGGGCACGGGGGGAGGTCAGCACGCCGAGCAGGCCGGGACCTGCCCCGGGATCCGACGACGGAAGGCACTTGCCTGTGGCAGGTGCAGGGCAGGACGAGGCCGAGCGCCTGTGAGCCGCGGTGCCCAACCTGCAGTGCTGTCAAGACAAGTCGGAGATTCGGTAACCACTCGATTCAAAAATACTTTAGCTGCACTTTATTGTGCGCAGTAAGACTATACCGCGGCAAGCCTGGTCAGGCTGGCTGGCAGATCAGCAGAAATAATACCCCTAGAAGCTTCCCCTATACGCTAAAACCCACACATCTGGGCAGCGTTACAGGAAATTAAATGCTTGTTACCCCTCCATTAGCAACCACATACCTGCTGGTGTTATATAAAGCCAATTTGTATATAATATAAATCTGCCGCATTTCTTGACAAATTAACTTTTTTTATTTCGAAGACAGACGTAAAGAGCAAAGTGTGTCATATGTTGTACGTCAGCTCAATCATCTCCCGACCCGGGTGTTGTAATAACTTTGGCCTTTGATGTTTGTTTGGCGAAACCATTGTGAATATTGTATGATAAAAAGATCATCATCAGATGATCTTTGTTTTCAGTTATTTATCGAACAAAATAACCTGATGGGAAGGATGGCAGTGTTGTTAGACTGTAGCACATATCCGATAAGAGTAAATCAGACATCCCAGCAACTAAAGGAGTAAAAATGTGTCCAGAGGCATAGGAACTAATCACCTGAGTCTCGCTCCCTGCCAGAATGTAAGAAATGACAATAGAGGCAAACATTGTTTCTCCAGAGCTGTCTGGAGACTCTGGATGATAATACTGTAATGATCAGCTTTTGTGTAATTATCCTCGTCGGCTACACAGAGAGAATTCTCTTCAGCTTCTTGTACGAGTTGATCATTTGAAGCGACCCCACGCATAACTTTGTTCTTTTCGAACATCCCATATATAGCTTTATTTGAATGTTTTCTTACCACCTCTATCACTATAACTAGGGTCCAAGGGAAATATGACCTGATATGGAGTCCGATGAAAGTGGCACCTGTAGGTGCTGACGCATGGCCGTCAGCCAGAAGCTATGTAAACAAGCGTGTCGCGTCGTGTCGAGAGGATTCCTGTAATCGCGGCACGGCCATGATGATCCGTGTAGGGGGCTGTGAGAAGGAAATGTGCAGAATGCACTGCAAGATCCATGGAGCAGACCAAGAAATTCCTTGAATAATTTATGAGGAACACCTAGGACAGGTCTTGTTTTATATACATAGTATAGGTAGTATCATGCATTATGTATTTCACTTACACATAGAAGGTAAAAATATGTATTTTATCTTAAAACATATTTAAATATTATAAAGGTCAATTGCCTGAACAGGATAAGCGGGTTGGAAAATGGATGGATGGAAGGTCAATTGCATTTTACAAATCCATCAATTCTATGTTCTAAATATCCTTTTACATGTATTTAAACAAGACATCTTCAAAAACTTTTGTTGAAAAAGTTGGATGGCTTTTCAATTTTTTTAAATGCAAATGTTAGTTTGTCCACGCCGGCTGCATCATAGATATCTCATACTGAAAAGCTGGACCTATTATTACTCAAAGTCATCCTACAAAACACATAATGGCTGATTATCACACACCTCTGTTTGTTCCTGATTTATTTCATTGGACAGAATGGTAGTCATTCATAAACAATGTCATAAGGATTTCAGTGTGGCTGAGGGTTGATGTTGGCACACTAAGCATTTTCCAGATCATAAATGTGGGTTAGCGGTGCATAAATCATCAGCTCAGAATTTCCAGCTTTTGCTGGACAACCTCCAGTTTGCCCATTTTTAAAATCCACAGAATTTATCAATATTCTAAAGGTCATTGTCTGAAATGAATTAGTTTACTATTTCTTTGCTTTACAGATAATATTTGACAAATGTCTATTACCATGCTAGCCTGAAGATGACCTTAGTGATAAGGCACCCTGAATATTGCCATATAACAAGCCAATACATCGACTTAAAAATAAAATTGCCAGTTTCTTTTTATCCCTACTTTTTGCTTTCTGTGAAAATTTAACGGCTGACACTGCTTTTATGGAAAGATGATTATCATCCCTCAGGATGTTTTAGCTTAATTCTGCATAAACAATTTACAATAAACTTATTGTTTTACGCCTTAACTCTGGGTTGTCATAGGGAATTGATGGTTTTATTGTTTTGCAGATATTTACTACATGCATAATTACATTGGTTGGCAAATTGTGATTAAAACAGACCAAGAGAGGATAATTCCACTTATGGGATGGGCTATGAGGATGTAGTATTGTTGCTGTTACATTTACTTATTCTTTTTCATTTATTCATTACTATCATCGGGCATTACTATGAATATGGTGAATGGCTCCCCCTGAAAATAACTGATAAACCAAAAAGAGGAAAATGAAGCTGCATTTGAAATATATAGTTACGCCTCGTGCCGTGATCTCATGCACCACTTCAAAGCGTAATGCCTGTTAAAGTGCATAAAATGAGGACACAGGAGAGTGGCTCGAGCTGGACACTGACACTGGCGTTTCGTAAGGCTTGTTCTGCCACAAAGCCAAAAGCGCGTCCAACACCAGTGCAGTCAGTATCAAAATATTCACACATTTATGAGCTGTCATGGCAGACGATTATTAATAGCCCCTAGTATATTTTACGAAAAGCCACTAAAAATATACACAACATTTTGTTTAATTAATTCCGACTTTATTATGCTTTGATTTCTTGGACAATCGATGAGCCTTATTTCTGTGTCTCGATGGAAAAAGCTCCACTCTGTGCCTGTTCTTTTAAAATTACTCCATGACTACATGAACGCCCAGACATGTGACCCAAAGGGGGTCTTGCAAGACTTATATCCAATTCCAAAGTCTAATGAAAGATCTGTACTTTCATACAAGGCGCTTCAGCATAAATATTTGAGTAAAACTGTCCAGTGGAATATAAATATAGCGATATTGTAAACGCCTGCAAATAAAGCAAATTAAAAAATAGAGGTAGAAAGCACAGCCTGGCTCTAGCTGTACTTCACGTTTCCATCTGGTTATTGATTATAATGTCACTGGATATGTCAGTATACACAGTGCTCACAGAAAGGTTTGGGACACTTGGTTAATTCTGTAAAAATGTTTCCCAACAAAAGTCCATTGACAAGCAATGTTTACTATATCTGCCCATACCTTCTGCACAGGCATTTTCTTTTTTTATTAAGTGTCATGATTCTTTTGACTGACTCATTCAGTTCATTTCTTGACATTTTACTATTAATTGCAATTGTAGTCATTGGCTATCGAATGGATACTAAACACAAATATTTGGTGTTTTATATTGCACAGGTGTTACTAATTAAAAAGCCAATAAGACAGCTTGTCAATGAACTTTTTAACTCAGAACAGCTCTTTTAGAGCTATAATTTGGTTTGAAATTTATTACTACTTGAAATTAATGTTCTATTTAGTACTATAGGTTATGTGATATACTGTATGTGATATAGTAATGATTATTTTTACTGAATTAAACAAGCATCCATGGACATTATGTGAGCACTGTCTGTAAGTTCATTTACCTATCAAAATGAGCATTTTATTCTTCAAGAATCAGTGGTTAATAGGCTCCGAACCCCTCACAATGGATTGATGATGGAATCATTGGCTAAGGGTGGTCAACACATAAAGCACTTGCAATGTTATAGCAATTTAATTTCCTAATGTCCTAAGTTACTTCCATTGTCAAACGTATCCTGAAGGTTAATTTTTCAGTGACCAAATCATGACAATCAATGGCAATCCATAAAGATCCATAAAGAGTCTGCTATACTCAGCTATACTCACTTTGGCCAGACAAGATGGTGGCTTCCATAATTCAAAAACTGCTTTGTTGTCATCAACAAGCATCTTATAGAAAAATGTCTTGCAGTCTGGTTTTTTCATTCTCTTTGGAATGCTATTTTTCTATAAATGAAATAATAGAGTCCAATCATTTATATAGTTAGTGCATTTAGTTGGGCTAGCTTTGTGAGCAACCAATTTATATCATCATCTTGCAGTTAATGCCATGGTCCAATCCTAATAAATTCTATCTGGTTCAGCCTAATTGGACCAGACATCTACAACATTATTTTTTAGATTAGATTGAGCCCATTTTGAGCCTTTCCTTTGAGTACATTATAAATATATGTCAAAGCAGTTGATCTCATTTTTACCAAATGAGTGAGTTATATATACAAATTCAAAAACTCCAGAAATTCTGTAACCCTCTTGAAAAGCACTACTGGCACCATGTAAGTGCAGTTTTCCCAATAAACAAACACAGATGTGAAAGACTTTTTCTGATTTTATAGACTTGGAGGGAAAACTAAGGCTTAGCCTAGTAAAATTCAGTCCAAAGAATTACTTGTGACCAGATAAAATGTATATTTTCCTGCCAGTATTCTGAATGCTGCTAAGTTTTTATGGAATGGTCACCTGAGGGGGGGGGGGGGGGGGGGGGGGGGTGAAAGAAATGGCAGAGCACAGAGGAGGGAGGAGAAAGAAGAGAAGTGGAGATATGGAAGAAGAATAAACCAGGGAGAGGGCACGAGCCATACCGAATGGACGAGTGAGGCAAGGGTGGGGTTAAAAGGGAGATATGGAAGTGAGGGAGAGATTGTGGTAGATGAAACAAGAGAGGGTGATGGGGCAGAAGGGAAGGTAAACAGCACAAAGGGAAAGAAAAGGCATGTGAGACCATTGGTATCTCAATAAGCCATTCAATAGGGGGCAGCACCAATCCCCCTCTCTTTCCAATCCTCCACCCCACCCCCACACATC
>JAODKL010000081.1:9168597-9182597 GCA_026780765.1 Petrocephalus schoutedeni | reverse complement strand
GGCCTCCACAGTCACCAGATCTCAATCCAATAGAGCACCTTTGGGATGTGGTGGAACGGGAGATTCACATCATGGATATGCAGCTGACAAATCTGCAGCAACTGCGGGATGCTATCATGTCAATATGGACCAATATCTCTGAGGATGTTTCCAGTACTTTGTTGAATCTATGCCACGAAGGATTAAGGCAGTTCTGAAGGCAAAAGGGGGTCCAACCCCCAAGGTAAACCTAATAAAGTGGCCGGTGAGTGTATATGTGTGCTTGTGTTTCCAGTGGTCTGTAGGAAGTGATGGTAGTGATTAGATTTCTTTATTTCGCGGCCTAGTACTGTCATGAGCAAATAATACAAAAGAAATAACGTTCAAATAATTTTCAATCATTTATTAGCTTAGCTACATGTATGCTATCTGTTGGCAGCAACAGCTGAAATCCAGAAGTCAACAATCAGATGTAAAGAACTTGTTCTAGCCTGTAGTGAGCTGTTTCTGAGGCAGCGTTTCATAGCAGATGAGCACTTGGATTCCTGAGCCTCATGTTCTAAAACTCGAAGACAAAGGAAACCATCCCGACTGTGCTTTGTTACCCCGTGCACTTGTTGCTGTGGCAACATTTCATGGGAGAGAATGGATTGTTTCCTAAGGCAGTGACCGGTCATGAAGCAACAGCAGCCAGAAGAGTCAGACAGAATCCATGAATAAAACAAGCAATTTATTGAAAAGTAATACTGATAACTTGAGGGTGAAGAACTGTTGCAGGTTACCCAGGTAACAATTGCAATTACCTGAATAGTAGCTATTTCTCTGCATGTGGCGTGCATCTTGATCTCATTTTGGGTCAAAAGTCACATGACACTTGACAGTATTTGTTTTTTTTAGCCTACAATGATGCTTTGAGCGAAAGGCCGGCAGCCCCCGGCTCCCCACAGGGCATGAAAGCCAAGCCGCCTGACAGCGAGGGAAGAGCAGGCCTGCGCGCGGATGTGACCCGCCCGCCCGACGGCCCACCTCGCCAGGGCTTCCTCGCTCTGTTTACCTTCCCCAGGACGTCCCAGGCTCCCTGCCTGGCTGCATCAGCAGTCCGCTCGGCATCCCCCTCCGTGAATAAGCCCGCACTCCAGGGGAAGGCCAACACGGGGGCTCAGGACCGGTACCTGCACTGTGGATTTAGGCTCCTGGCAGCTGGAGTGCGCTTGTGCAAACACACAGTGTTTGAACAGAAACAGAATAAGCAGCGAAAAGGTGTTTTTACTGCTCCTTATCTCTGACAAGTACGGTCAGCCTCTGCCTTTATATTTCTTCATTTTGAGACAATTGGCTTTGACAATGACACTTTTTTTTTTATTTTTGAAATTCTCAGCAGATTTTTGCCATTGCCTTAATAACTTGCCAATGAATACAATATTTGCTTTACAGAAACATCCTTTTAGGTGGGAAATAAGCGGAACAATTTCCAAAAGGTAGCATAGATAACGTTAAAACAATGGTAATTATACCAATTAAGATAAAATCGTATTAGGCCTTAGATAAGATCGGAGAGCAGAATAGCTAAAGTGGCAGTAATAACCAACAGGATTAATGTGGTATAAGGAAAAACCAAGAACCAAAAGCTGAAGAGGGTTTTAAAGGATGACTTCACAACTCCACTTTCGATTTCTCACACTTTTTATTTTTCACAGTGCGAAATCTCCACCGAGATTTTGCGATACACCCTACGACAATTAATCAGATCCGTTCTTCCCAGCAAACGTGTGCATTCATGATTCATTTGAAAATCAGACAAACCAACAATGAAGCCGATGCCTTAACAGCACACCTATGCCAAATGTACAAAAGCATTCTGTAGGTCTTTAAGAAGGACACGTTTGACTGGTCCTTGTCTTGCTGGCGTTTGAACATAGCCTTCGGCGAGCAATTGTTTCAGAATGATAGCCTGGGGCTAAAGGGAAGGCGTGGATTATTTTTTTACAAAAAGAAGTGAGTTCTTGCCCTTAGGAAAAATGGGACCCAATGGGAACAGGTTTTGTACACAGCGGAGGAAAAGTTAGTGACAGTTCACTGACACGGAACTGAGACGAAATCTACTCCAGCTTGTTACCTTCATTTTAGGCATCTATGAACTAAAACAAAACAACGCACAAAAGCATCTCTAGTAAAACTGCTAAACATTTAGTGATGTCCTGTTAATGGTGTCTTAATTCCAATACATAACGTTTTTAATGATACACACCATATAATGTACTAGCTAATTTGAAGTCAGCATTACAGCAGTAACTCCCTTTTAAACTTTATTTTATTGTCAATGAGATTAAAATATATATATAAAAGAAATGTAAAACGACTGGCAAACTCTGCCCTTTTCCATCGTATTTATAGGTTTTGTTATAGTGTGGACTACATTGTACGGGGAACTGAAGCACATTTAAAAATACTTTGAGTTCTTTAATGTGTGCATTATATAGAATACAACAAACAGTAACATGAAATGAAATAAATGAGAAATAAAACAGAAGAAATATCAAGTGGATTTTGTTAGCAAGTTTGCTAGAATTGCCAGGACTCTTACACTATTTCCAGGCTGTTGGGTTAGATTGGATCAAGGTCTACATCACTGAGGCATCATT
This sequence comes from Petrocephalus schoutedeni, assembly GCA_026780765.1. Lineage (NCBI taxonomy): Eukaryota > Metazoa > Chordata > Actinopteri > Osteoglossiformes > Mormyridae > Petrocephalus > Petrocephalus schoutedeni. The sequence continues at coordinate 9,179,976 of JAODKL010000081.1, read as the reverse complement.
TAAGTGGTGCATTGACCTGCAAAGTCCGGGTGCTTTAAAGCTTGTTAATATGAAATTCCACTTGAGGTGCGTATGGTTTAAGCTCCCAGCATGGCACTGCTTTCTGTCTTCATGTACAGGCACATACATGATGTTTGGAGATATGAGACCCTTCCCTGTGATTGTATTTATGTGGGCGATGATGGGATACACTAGGTGTGTAAAGTCTGGCAGGGTGCTCTGTGCCTTCCGATGGCATCTTTCCACAGTGCCTTTGTAAACCTTTTCAAAGTTAATCTATTAAAGATTTTATAATTGGAAATTCTGAATGCTTATATTTGCTCTGCTCTTATACATCAACTTTCATCCTTTTCATGTAATTAGAAGTCATCAGTGAAGTTATATATTGCTGCTGTCCAATGAAAACCACATACATCCACTTTTTGACTACTGTAGTGACTTTTTACTATGGATTTACTATGGAATACTCCCATACTCCTCTGTCTACTGATAGCATTTGAGATCCAGTTGACCAATGAAAAGATGTTTTATGAAGTAATACATTTAACTAATGTTTATGTTTGTTCTAGTAAACATTTGTATTTGTGATGGTCATTTGTATGGATTAACTTGCACTGATAATTTTAACAACGTAACGTTGATATCTAGTTAACTTTATAACATTATTGTTAATTTTGAATATACAGCAAGATTAATTTCAATCTTCTTGACACTGTCAACAATCTATGTACGTCCATATAAAATAACGTTTGATGGTGTAACTGGTGTAAAAATACATCTGTGATGCTAAGGGTGTCTCATCACATTGTTATAGGTTTATTTTGTAAAGTAGTTTCTAAGAAAACGCATTTTTTCACACTCCTGAGATAAGGGAGTTGGGCACCCCTGATTTATACTATTATAAGCATCTCTGTTTATTGAAAGATCAGACTCTTTCTTCTACATGTTCTCAACAGAAAAAATGTGTAGCAATTAATTAAATTTATTTGGTTATGAAGATTTGCACCCTTGAAAAAGGGCTGCATTATGGACACACCATAGAAAGTAATTAGTTTCCCATAAAAAATCTGGCAGAAACAGCACATTTATGAGACTGAATTCCGGAATGAATAAGGGAAGCTGATTTTTCCAGGGCTTCACCCGCATACATCCCTGATTCCACGTGCTTAATCGTTCACTTCCATGAGGGGCAGCGGCCACACCCTCCACCAAAAGAAAGGGCCTGCATTCCTGAGCTTTGAGCTGAAAATCGCTGCACCGCCAGGAGCAAGTGAAAACCTGCCACTCGCGCGGTGGGCCGCTGTAAATACCTCCAGCGGGCTCCCCGGTTGGGTCTGGGGCTGGCGTAGAGGCCGGGCTTCCAGTACTGATGACACCACTGCCAACCAGCCCGGACCCAGCCGCACGCGCCCCAGCTGACATGTTTGCGCAGGTTCTGCTGGAGCAGACAAACAGTACACCTGTTTACATCTTGCATGCACATACCCCTGGAGTGACTTTATCACCCCCGTCTGCCACTTCGCACACATTTATTCACAATTATCCACAAGCGCACTGCACTATATGTCTTAATAAAGCCCGCAAATACCAAAAGCCTGAACTACTAAGCAAGATTTTATGTATTCATTTAAACACATTTATATGTTCTTGGATTGGCTTTTATATCATTATATTTTAAAGTGCAGTGTTTCTGCTTAGACAACTGCAGCTGCCTTTAATTATTACGCTAAAATCTAAAACATGATTGGGAGACGTAATTCCTAGTTGGCATCCACATGTAATAAACTGTAATATCTGAATAAGCACAAGGAAATAAATGTTGTTACTGTATGTATTGATACATCACAGGTGTACTTTGTCGCTGAACAATGTTTGATATCTATATCTTCCAACACCGTGGTATTTATATATACTGTTTATACTGTATATTCGCACTTTATATTTCTGTAAGTTAAGGAGTTGAAGTTGAATGTGTTGTAACATTTGAAAAGCTTTCCTCCCGAAGCCTGAATGCCCAAATGATTTCGCCTAAAGGCACAACTTTCATTAAATAATTGCAGAAAAAAATGTGTAGGAGTACAGAAAAAAATATACTGGCTAACAAAGGTATTCACCACTCTGAGCATGTTTGCATTTGATTGCTCTGGAGCAAAGATTAATGACATGCCTAAAAATTAAACTCATTTTTCTTAGCTGTACAACTGAGCGGATGTGTTCAGAGGGTATACATTTTAATAAATGAGTTAGACCAAAAAGAGAAAAAATAATTATTTGAGCAAATAATCAGCTATGCTGTGAAATATTTTAATGAATTTAGATGAACAAAACTGACAAAATATAAATGACCTCCAAAACAAGTAGGGAGAAGTTTAATCAGTTTGGGTTTTGGGGGGAAAAAATCAGTCACCAATAAAGGGACCCTTAATCTTCAAGCTGAGAAAGACAGGATGGAAACAGGCATCACCAACACATAGATAGGAATGATTAGTCAAGAATCTCCCAGTCTCTGTAAGTCCAACTTTCATAGTGCCCACCCTGTAAAAGCTGGAGTTATGGAGTGTAAATGGTTGTGATGGTGCCCCACTTTGAGACAGAGACAGGGAAGCTTGTCAAGAGTGAGGGGGACAGAATTAATTGAATAGATCATGCACAAAATCAAACTTCAGTCTAAAGTACCTAGAACCTGCCCAAGCTTGCACTCTACTGTACGCCTACTATAGGCCATTCCAAGACCAAAGGAGCCTGTTCTGGGTGCTAGAGAACCCAGCATGGTATCACTGGCATTAAGGCACAGGTGAAGTGAAAGAACTGACTGCTCACCTGACCCTGTCCGATACGGAGGCCCCCACCCCTGCCCCGTCTGGATTCTCTGCTCTGGTCTCTCGTTATCAGTACTCACATGCTCTCAGCAACTAGGCCACGCTGCTTTCAGTCTTGTGATGGACGTCACATGACGAAAAAAATAATTAAATAAAAGACATCATATGATAGCACAGTCCACCAATCAGCATGCAGGGACGGGCACGGTCAGCCTGGAGCCAATCCCAAGAAGCACAGGGGACATCTCACAATCACACATACACGCAATCACACATCACGGGTGATTTAGAGACACCCGCCTCAGTGAAGATAAAGTTTAAACATATGTATAAACTCATGATCACACAATGGAACAGCACCTCCTACAGCTTGAGACTCCTGCGTGACAGTAACCTGGATATGTGGCAGTAAAGCAGAGCTCTGGTGATGGCGATTCTCAACCCGTCAGCCTGTCAACTTCTCCCAGACCTGAATTGGAACTCTGGCAGTCTCAGCTGGTCCTTATCATTAAGGATGAGGACATCTGTCAACCAGCTACATCCTCTGGTTGACTCTGATATCTAATATGTAGTACAGGTAGAAGTCTGGCTGGATTTTAAATATCAAAAGTAATATAGTTAATGTGCTATATAAATATAATAAAGCTATATGAAGCATCTATCTATCTAGAATATGTAATGGTCTTCTTGATTTAATGGTTTGCTATTCAGAATAAAGAACAAGGCCAAGCACTGATGCAGTCGGAGTAATTCATTTATTTTACAATAAGTTCAAGGTAGACGTCTCCCTAGTGCTGGTCCGTGGTCCAAAACCTCAGTTAGACCGTGTAATTGGGAACTATTCTCATTCACCACAACATAAATGAGGAAAAAAAGGGGATTTGGCTTGTAAGATTTCCTTTAAGGATGGGGGAAAAAAAAGCAAGGCTCACTTTTTCAGATGGAGTGTTGGAAGAGATGGCGAGCATGCAAGCCTGACACAGGAAGCAGATAGCACCTGTCAGGAGAATCGAAACCACCTGCCTCCTCAAGGGAGCTGGCAGCCAGCTGGATGGGGGGAAAAGAAAAGGAGAAAAAAAAAGAAAAACAATCTCTCGTTTAAAAAAAAAAGAGTTTAATTCAACCCAGCTCTCTGCTATTGGACAGAGGAAGCATTTACAGAGGGGCTGGCGGGAGAGGACCAGCTAATAACATAATTATTTACCCTGCTATAAGTGGCTGAGAACACGCGCCAGACTCCACGGAATCGCGGGAGGCCCGGGGACGTCGCGGCTGCCACTGCTGCTGTGGTGCCGGATGATTTGGACCACACTGGACACGACGGCTTAGACTCTGGGAATGTTTACGCATGATTGTGACCTGGATGAGTTCTGAAAGTGAAAGGCACTTGTAAGTAAAGGACGCTTACTGTGGATAAAATGAAATGAAAGGAAAAGCACACCAGGCCAAACTACTAAGGTGCCTAAATAGTAAGGTGACGAAAACAGTGATCTTCAAAGATGATTTTAGTTGCAAGGGTTTCAGCAAAACTGATGCCATCATCAAATTCTGTATAAAATACCAGTATAAAAACTCATCTTAAACAGAATGGTGTCATTTTTGTTTGGGTTAAATACACACATTTTTAGAATTATATGATTCAAACAAAATATTGCTTTAAGATAAGGTCTTGAATGTTGCCAGGTGGAAAAAAAAGCAAAGCATAAAGTAATGTTGAACATCTTCATCACTAATCTTAGCTCTGTGGTTGGCTAAAAGCTAAATGTAGGCAAGTCCGAAACAACTGATTGGTCCCCTGTCCGGTTCAAGCCACATTCGTGCGTCTGGGAGTAGAATGACATCATCTTAAACTCAGGTCCTTTCACCCGGTTATTTAAACAGGAAGTGACTCTAAAGATTCTATTTATGTGCTCAAATTAACATAAAAATGTACAGAAAAAAATACTTTCCACATGGTTTTATTTATCTTCATCCCTTGCTGTGTAATTATAATGAAAAATTGAGACTCGTTGGGCTTGGATGGGGTTTTTTAATAAAGCTGGATAGGACAGCTAGTATGGAACTTCAGAGTAACACAATAGTCAGTACAAGTATCGGTGTCGGTGTCCCTCTACCATTAATGTCACCGTGTGGCATGCGTCACAGTATATATGTAGCAGGCACAGTTGAGCTCTATATTTCACAGATCATCAACCCAGTGTTACCTTGTTAATGTGCAATGGGCAACAGAGTAGACGGGGGGGACACGCCGGCCCCAGTTACAGAGAGACCCCCATCATGGCTGGCAAAACTTAAAAGTTGAGACCTTTTGCTTACTGTTTGCCCCCCCCACTTCAAAAATCTCTCCTTCATACGATTAGATAAATGTCTTGACAAACTTTCTGGTGGGAATCTATAAGTGAAATGAGAATAGAGTTTGGCGCTGCGCTGCTTATGGAGCCCATACGAGGCTTGTTCCTGTCATCCTGTCTTCAGCCCAGCTGGCCCTTATTTCCCCTAACAGAATCTTAGTACTTACCATAAACCGCTTCAATAAAACCTCCAGCTGTAAAGTATGAAATCATATGCTACATATCCTGCCTCAGATAGATCCCTTCAAAAGACCCTAACTGTCTCCACAGAGCTTGTGCTTAACACTATACCTTTATAGAAACAGTATACTTTATGTACCTCTATGTACCCAATATATTACCTTATTTTGTTTACATTCCAAAAATATTTTAAATATATGTTTCTGTTCTCTTGAAATTTTTATGCTTCATTTATTCTCCCTCGTCGGCCCTGACAAAGATTACCGGTTGGAAGATGACTGGATAGATGGATGGAAGATTACTGGGAGGAAAAAATCATTGGAGAAAGTTGCGAGATTATGCACCACTGGTGATTTAGCGATACCTAAGTGCTGCCAGTGTTTCTGGACAGTTGGAGTAAATAGTGGGAGTACGGGCACAGGAGGAGCAGGCGAATGCTAGGGGTGGGCAGATCGATCCAAATATCGATAGTATCAATACCGACGTTTGTATTGGTATCGGATCGATACTGGCGTGATGGGATCGATACTGTTCCAATTTCTCTGCCCTACACTGCATAAAGTAGAAATCTGTGCAAACAAACACTGCTCCTTCTGCATCTTGCAGCTGACTTTGCTCCTCTGTCCTGTCTCCCCCTTGCTCTGCTGCGGTTTGCTGTCGGAGTGTCACGTGACTCAGCGGCGTGAGGGCGAGTTGACAGTGGCTGAGTGAGAGTAGCATGGCAACATGGCAGAGAAAAAGAGAAGCTTGTGCTTTTTAGTTATTTGCACTTTACTTCACAAATAACTGCGTGCACTTTTATAAAAGCAGATAAGTGTAATGAAAGGGAGAATTTTTTTCTTATTGTTGTTTCTAAATAAGTAACTTGAAAAGAGCAATTTAAGTTTTAAAACATTTGTTTTCCAATGATTTAAGCAGATTTCATGTTTTTAAGTTTAGTTCATTACAATAATAAAAAAAGTTTTTCATTTTACTAAAAACTTCGCTAAAAAATCTGACCTGACTTTTGAATGCGGAGTGCAGAAATCACAAAATCATTTGGTGGTTACGAAAATTAAATCAGATTTAGCATATTGATGATGCATTGTTGTCCCCTACATAGTACATAAGCTGCTTCTGTAAGTGAAAAGTATTGGTATCGGTATCGTTGATATTGGCCCTGTATTTACTTGGTATCGGATCGATACCAAATTTAGTATTTAGCAGTATCGCACACCACTAGCGGAAACACACACAACGAGCTTAGAGCAGGAAGCTGACACATGAATTTTCCCCCAGATCTCCTTCCATAAGAAACTGTCTGCAGTTTCATGCAGTGCCTTTGCCCTGACGCAGTGACTCTTTGGCAGTGCCAGTGTTCATACCTCTTTAATGAGCCTATGTGCCCAACAAGGTAGCCTTTAAATCAAAATGCCCCACCCTGACAGCTACGCCTCTTCACAAGCACACTTCTGCATATTATGAAAATAAACATTAACTTCACCTTACTCCCTCCAGACATTTTAAAGTGTGAGTGTTCTAGGGACGCTAGTTAAAATTCCAAAGATATACTCTGAAATTGCTCAGAGTAATTGTGTATTGTGTAAAAGTTGTGTATTGTAAGTGCTGTGTTCCTATATTAAGATGCCATTAATGTTTTTCTTGAAAATGTACAAAGTGCAAAACTCTTTAATAATATGTTCAGATAAGGACACTCGAGTTACTGCTAATAATTTGTGTTTGCAATGTTATCTACATCTGTTTAGGTATTTAAAGGATAGCAGACAGGCAGAACAGCTTTGAGATCGTATCCTAAATGCTGAGCTTGTTTTTGAGAGCTGTACCAATGAGTCACAGACAGGACATTACGGTTTTTTTTTCTGGACTGGATTTGGCACATTTCAGCAGGCTAGTTCACAGGTGGAAACAGCCATCCATTCATTATTAATGAGCATGAAGACCCTTTAAGCAAAAGTACTTGCATTTCAGAGACACAGGTGACTTGGGTGATCTTGATGATATATACTTGTTCTCCAGGGTACATGCCGTTTCCATCTGATCACCTTCTCAAGAGTGTCTTAGAGAGCATTTATTTAACTATACTACCTGCTGACACTTGCCTTAAGTACCATTCTGAATTGCCAGAAATTGGCATTTGACATTAAACGATAACTTGCAAATGGATAAAGATGTCACTTTTTTCTTTTTAAGATTCTGCAACATGCCTCTCAGGTTTTCTGTTGTTTTGGTCCCCCCCTCCCAGAGGAGTCACGTGGAACTGTAGATATGCTGCATACATATTTTTGGATACATTAAACCGTTCTGCAGTTTGTAGGTTTTGCCTACTGTACATGAAAATGACTAGCTGTCCCAAAGACGTGGCGATGTCCAACTTATCCTCGGCAAAGGCTTTGGATCATGCACAACATCCCAGTGGAAGGACGAGACTCCGCAGATCTGTGGCTGTACACAAATACGCAGATCATACGGCGTATCAAATACAGGAATCCCCCTTCAAAACCCATAGCTTGGCAGCTGCTTAGTGACAAAGGCTGGCCAAGGCATTTACACGCCAATGAAACCGAAGATGCACAGGCGCCGTGTTTGCATGCACTCTGCAGTGGGACCATTGACATGAGGCGTGCACGTACCGCCGCGTGTCGCACACAGTTACTATTTCGAGATTTAAATGAAGCAATTATGGAAAATGTGATTTGGTCTCGCATTCGGCTCCTGCCGGCGTCCAGCTTAGTACGGCACGTCTGAGGTCTCCAGTCGCCCGCAGCGAGAGCTTTCGGGAGGCAGTGCCAATTTATTCAAATTACCGCTGGCTCCACGGTAGCACCCACCATGAAGCCAAACTTTAAAAACAAAGAAGGCGACGGCTCTTCGCCTTTTAAGCACCAATTTAAAGCCGTTTCGGCGAGGTTTTGTTTTTACGGCCGTGACGTCAAGGCGATCCTAGCGCTCACTGGCGAGAATTTGTCCAACTTAATGTTATGGGAGCAAAGAGGGTATTTTATCTTCATGGGAAAGCTCTAGGACCTGTTTTCAAGCTTAAATTAAATGACTAATGCCTACAGCTTAATAGCGGGTGGAATGTTTTTTTCTTTTTCTTTAATATACTGAAAGCATGCCCAGAGTGAAGCCACATTAAAGTCAGTTTTAAAACGTAATCAGTTTTAATCACCGAAGAGATACGCCGGCAATTAATCAAAGTATATAGAGCGGTGGTCTTCTATTTCTCATAGTCGGGTTTGCTTATTCCGAGCGCCCCTCACAGCTGACATATATCCTGGTAATACTGTGCAGGTCTCGTAGGCGAGGTCTCAGGAAGGGGGATGCTATTGCAACTTCGAGGTGGGTAACCTAACCTCCAGAAAATGCCCAACCTCATAAATATGTAAAATAAAGAAAAACACAGACTGGTGCAGCTCTGTAGCCTACATCATCAGCATTAAGGAAATGTGGAACCATCTGCACCCAGGAGCACAATAGTAATACGATTCCGTTTAGCCTGTTTTTATTTAGCACAGTCTAACAATGAGGGTCTTTAATTGGACCCTTAGAACTGGTTAAAATGAAGCGAGTTTAATTAAGCAGTGCTATGTGAAAAGAAGGGAACCAAGACTCAGATTGCTTCAAATTTATATTTTTGTCCATGACCCTGCACTGGATAAATGGTAATTTATTTATTGAACTGATGCATATCTATAATTTGACTTTTATTTTGGTAAATCGGCAAATTCGTCACCGGCTAAATTGGAAATGGCAGAAGTGTTAGGGTGTAAATCAGCCCAAGTTGGAGCTGGATGATCCTGCAGATTTACGTCATGAAACTCTCAGAAGCCTGTTTTAATTTAGCATAATGCTTTATCAAATTAGCTGAGCTTGGATTTCCAGGCCCAATGTGGTACTATTTATGTATTAATTTGCCAGTTCACTGTAAATTTCAAAGGGTCGAAACATCCCCTTAATTTAACATACAGCTCCTGGCTCCAGCAGCAGATGACATGAATCAAACGTAAGCATGGCCTGAGGTATGGAATTCTGCATTGACTTACCTGGGAGGATCTGACTGTGTACAGCCTGAACTGCGGGGGCGCTATGGTTACTGTGGCCGGCCCACTCTGCTGGGGACCAGGCTTTGAGTCTGCACCCGCCTCTGTGTGTGTGTGTGTGTGTGTCCTGCGATAGGTTGTCTCCCTGTCCTGGGTTACTCTCTACTGTACATCCATTGTTTCTAACACCCCCAGCACCCTGTATAGGGCAAACGGTATAGAAAATGAATGAATGTTTAAAATGCTTAAACACTATGGTGCTTATTTTTCTGAGTGTTTATATTCATATGTACTACTCTGCTGTAGATGAAGGTAATAATATAAGATTTAATGTTTTATATAAAGGTGATGGAGAGGCATTATCGATAGGACTAATGGTGTACAGGACTGGAATTAGCTGAGCTGATGCTGTCAAATACAATCATTTTTCAGACATCCGTCGAAAAGCATAGCATGGTGTCAGCAATGCATTCACCTTAGCCCTTTAAAAGGTGTCCCTTTTAGTTTTGGTGACCTTCCGTCTCGCGTGAGGTTTCTTTTTTCATAATTTCAGAGTCAGAGTGGCCCTGTCATACGGAGCATTTCAGTAAAAAATCTTGCTCACCTTCTAACTTTGAGAATTTCCATTCCTGCCCCCCCCCCCCCCCACTGTACCTTTCCTGTAGGCTCATTCTGTATAGTCTGCAAGTGGAACAAACTTCTCAGCCCCCTCACAATGCCTGCATCTCCGTAGAGACCACACCTATCTGCACAGAGAGGCTTTGAGTGAATCCTTTTCTCCAAAGTCAGTTACCGAGTGGAAAGCAGTCCCATTAGCCACAAAAATGTTTTCTCGAGGGCGTAGGTGTTGATGTCACTGATGACTGGGCCCGGCAGAGGCTAGCGCATGTTTGCCGATGAGGTTCATGACATGCTATCAAGTACTAACCTTAGTCGCACCAGCTCTTCCTGCCTGAGTCATGCTAGGCTTGCTGTAGCTCCTCATCCAACCACGGTGATGGGAAAACCTGGGATTGAGAACTTCCTGTCGCCCGCCGCGTGCCTCACGTTCCTTTTTCAGCGTGTGAACGGCACTGGTGTGTAAGGAGCAGGTGCGAGTAACTGATCGTTTGTACAGCAATTAGGCATTCCGCCTCACTCCGGTCACCCGTCCGCATGCCACGGGCCGGCCCACCGCCCACCTGCTCGGCAACGTTAGCTGGCTTCGGCCTCGCTTTCTGCTAACATGTGCTCCGAGGAAGATACGAACAGAAAGCATCTGTGCTCGTCAATATTTATAGCTAGCAGGGAGTCGGCTCCGGCCAGCTTGGCGTAAGCTCAGGGTCCCGGCATTACAGCAGGTGGCACGCCAGCCACAGCGGCATGACGTTTGCTTGAGATGGTTACTTGGTTACTGCTTGCTAGTAACCTTTCATTTATTTAATCCAGCTTTCCGAATGACCTTTGAAATGCTACAATAAATAAAATCCAATTGCAACATGCAGATTGTTCCAATCAGTATGAGCACCAAAGAGGTATTAGGTACGGACAGTAGCTATAAGTTTCGAGGGAGGATGTGAACGTTTATCCAGGGTTTTCCAGTACATGTTCCACAGATGCCTTCGCAGTACAAACTAATAATTTAACTTGTAGTCAATGACATCAAGGAGCTTTCAGAGCTGTTTACCATACGTGGTCCAGATTGAATGTTTGGATCTATCTGGTAGGTACCACGCGTAGGCCGTCTTCTCAGAGCTAGCAGTAGAGCGGTAACTCTGATGACGATGCAGGCTTGGCGTTGCACTGAGCGGCACAGGATGTTTGTCTGTGAGTGGGCTTAATCGCAACGTTCTAATCGAACCCCGGCACCTGTGGGTCAGGTGCAGCGAGGCCCAGTGGGACGCGGGCGAGGCTCAAGGCCGGGCCAGTGATGAGTAATTATTTTATTTATTTAATTTCTTTGCAGAGGCTTCCCCCTGGCACCGGCCAACTCGGGACCGGGCCGGGGGT
>JAODKL010000081.1:9153578-9166153 GCA_026780765.1 Petrocephalus schoutedeni | reverse complement strand
GTGCATCTTCTCGGCACATCTGTGCATTCACTCAGCCAGGCCGCCGGACCAGACACCGGGCCGGGAGGTGGCACAGCCCAGCCCGGGCAATGCAAACTATCTGAGGAATTCAGAGTGACCAGCTTGACGTGCTGGTGAGGACCCACCGCGGGAATCTCCGCGGAGACGTCTCATGACTGAGCGCTGCAGCGGGGTGAGATGATGAATATCCCACATATATATTATCCATTCATATCACGCGAGGCACGGCCGTGCCAGAGCCGCCGGGGCGAGAAACAGCCCCCCCACGCCGCCAGTCCCAGCATCACCCCCTCCTCCCTTTCAGCCGAGACCAAAGGCGTCTGTCGTGGGTCTTGCCGTCGCTCTTGAGGAGGATGGAAAACTGCAGCTTTAAGAGCGGAGTCAGCGTGGGGCGCGAGGGGGCGGGGCATGGCAGCGCCGGCCTGGGTCTAACGAGGCCCTGGCGTCCCTGCAGCCATCAGCAGGACCCGCACCAGGCTCTCTCTCTCTCTCTCTCTCTCTCGCTCTCTCTCTCTCTCCCCCAGCAATCAGCCTGCCTGTCTTGCTCTAATTGTTTCCAGATTTGTGTGGGAGGTCAGGCCCCGGAGTGCTGCTCCATGCCAAGTTTATAAACAGAGCAGTGTTTCCAGATGGCCACTGGCTCCAGCCTGGCTAGCAGGTTGATTGGGACCAGAATAATAACAGGTGGAGAGCAGACAATGGATTCCTTGACACTTTTTCACCTCCCTTGTGCACGCACGCTCGCTGACACACACACACACTCACGCGCTCGTGCACAGACGCTCTCTTTCTCTCTCTTTGACACACACGCACAGCACGCCGACACCCTGCCTTATTCTCCTAAACCACAGATACCGCTAACACCAGTGGTGAAATGCTGTACTTTTATCCAGAACAAAAGGGCAAATAGTGTTCCCAGAACTGTGTAAGCGGTTATGCAGCCTGCACCTCCTCCTATGGGGAGCTGAAAGTGAGGCTTGGGAGGGAAACTACAGAGCAGCGTTATGAGAAGGAGTGAGTCCTAGAAAGAGCAATATTTCCTGCATTTGTGTGCCCATGGACTGTGGAAACTCTATTTTGGGCCTGCTGTTTACAGGCTTAGCTTTAAACCCACCACGGTCAAAGCGTCTGCGTGTTTTTAGAAAGACTGCAGTTTTATGATACGTGGTCTGATGTACGAATAACTGCACGACGGAGCCGGAAACTGCAGTTAGGTGGAGCTTCTTACATGAAGGAATGTATGAGAATGGAGGCAGACATAACGCAGCATGCGACTGGCCAGGTCCTCCGCTGATAGGCCAAGAGTTACGGCAGCAATGTCTGTGACTGGGCGTGCATCCAGTTTTGTTTTTTTTTTTTTTTTTAATAAATCAGGTGGGACAAATGTGAACTGTCCATCATGATTTTTTATTTATATAGACAGCTGTCATCATACATAAAACAGACTTAAGTACGTCTGAAGTTGCGCAAATATATCCAAGATAGAGTTTATGTAAACACAAAAAGGCAATGTGCACTTGTAATTTACACCTTATCTTTTCATTTAAATAATATGTGTTCTTTAGTACATATTGCAAGTATATTTTTGGCTTATGTGTTTTTTCCTATGAGGTATCCTGAAGGTAAATCTGACTTACGTAAAATTTGACTTACATGAGGGTTTACGGGACAGATTACTTATGTCAGTCGAGAGCTGGCTGTATGTCATCCATCAATCTGTCCACTCACCAATCTTCCTATGAGGCCTCTTAAGGGCAAGATTTGTTTGAGACGCCTGATCTAAATACATTTTATGGAGCATTCCTTAGGGTTTCGTGCATTTCTGCACCCCTTCATTGTTCATTGTACCCTCTGATGATGGTCCTGATCCTCCAGTGATTATCATGGACCTTAGATACAATTCTGCAGCACCTCAGTAGACACCCTATTCAGTGATCACCCTGTGCCTTAGATAACATTCTCAACCACCTCAGTGCAGACGTCCCACATATATTGCCTTACCCTGGTTTCTGGCGAGGGCCAGAGCCACATGCCTTCTGTCATCTGGGCAGGATTGATATGGCTGTTATTTTATTGCGTTTGAAGAAGACGTGTGGGAGAGGCAGGGTGCAGCCAGCGCACTGGGAGGGGGGGTCATTGAACAGTGTGTCACTGTGGCGGGCAGCAGCTCTCACCGAGACAGCCACAGCCACGTCGCCGAGCGGGAGACATAAAAGAAAACCGCTGTACGTCCCGCAACAGCGATGAAACGCCACCGGGCCGACGCAGGGTCTGTAACGATGGCGGTTTCGGAGCATGTGCGAAATGCAGTTCAATTCCCTGCAGTCTCCGAGGCGTCAAAACATCAGACTGTAGCTGAAAAGCGATTGGATATTATTCTAAGGGACTGGATTTCATTCATGTTTCCAGCGTGCCGTGGATTCAAAGTGAAGCCCGAAAGATGAAGGAGTCAGACTTCATAATACATTTTTTAGACTTGTGGATTTTAGTGAAACGTGTGATATTCATCATCCTGAAGGCAAATAAAATTAAATTTAGTTTTTAAACTTACCCCCTGTCGTTACTGAATGATCTGCCACTTTATCGTGTTCGTTCACCATATTGTGAAATATGTAGCATAAAACACAATTTTCTTCCCTCAGTAATAAGAGAATCATATGTAGAGATATAATTCACATTTCAAAGGCATAGTTAAGGGTATATAAAGAGGGTGGACAAAATAACAGAAACACTACATAAAAAACGTTAACTTTGAAGTAGGGAAATCGTAATTGCAATGCAGTTACAAAGGTGAATCATGTTACGTTGAACGCCAATTAATGGACTGTAAAAGAGATCTGACAATCAGCACTTTGATATGTGAGTTTTCAAAGCAACATGAGACAGCTGTCGGAGTTTTGAAGAGGCCAAAGGGTCAGTGCTCAAATCACAGGTGCATCAGTCACGAAAACTGCAAATTATTTTACGGGATTATGTCTATAGGAGTAGGCTCGACGGTAATGGCAGCCAAACTGGGACAGACTGTGCTGGACGCAAGCCAGCGTTTACCTACAGTGGAAACACGGTCGCTTGCCAGGAGAGTTGCTAAACACCGAAACAGTAAGGCCTCAAAAATGACCAGAAAAATGAGCAACTCTGTTTCCCAGTATTAAGAAAAAAATAGAACTGTGCATGATTTTCACAATTCTGTAATTTCTGGTAGGCCTGTTGCTTGGAATCTGCTTACATCCAAGACCAAAGCGCAAAGATGCATAACCTAGTACAGGAGGTACAAAATATTAAACGCCCCCACTAGGAAACTATGGTCTGATGTGTCATCTTTGACCTACATCCACTGGAGATGGGAGGATGCCTTCAACCCACATTCGGAGGATACCTTCAACCCACAAGATTTTGCCTAACTAACGCAGTGGGTGATCTGTAATGGCATGGTGTCTCATGGGAGTCATTAGGTCTGATAATTGCTCTGCGTGGTCTTATAACAGCCAAGAAAAACGAGACCATCTTCCTGGACCAGGTGCACCCTATGGTGTAAGCACCATTCCCTCGTGATGTTCCCACACATACAGCTAACCAAACTGCAGAGTCTCTGAGCACCATCATGAAGTCAAACGCCTTCCATGGCTTCGCCAGTCAGCACATCTCAGCATCTTTGAGCCTTCATGAGTGCTTCTGGGTGCAACGTAGATTTCTATCTAATCACTCAAAAAGTTTTTTTTTTTGTGTGGAAAATTTAGCATGATAGCATTTCTGAAGCATTAAATCTATCCTCAAGGCAAAAATTCCTTAGGACAGGGATGGGCAATCCTATCCACAAAGGGTCGGTGTGTATGCAGGTTTTTGGGATAACCTTCAGCTGTTCAAACCCAGGTGTGAGGACTCTTAGGCCGATCAGTCCTCTAATTAGTAACCTAATTAGGGAGCTGCGGCGAAAACCCGCATACACACCAGCCCTTTCTGCCCGCCCCTGCCTTAGGAGGTCCTTGATATTAATATCAATATACATCCTAAGTATATAGTTCTCTTATTAAAAACACACTCTGCACCAACGGAGCTATCACGCCATAAAATTGTGTTAAAATACATTTTGTAATTTTTTTAATATGGTGTATTATGTTTAGTTTAATGTTAAGCTATTGTATTAGGCATAATGCTCTCTCTGAGTCGTTTGGCCTGGGGGTCCCTTTGGATACTGTCCCAGCGGGAGGCAGCTCACATGTTAGATGTACGTGATGTTATAATTTCCCTGAATGCCGTCTGCTGCCATTTGCACAGTTTAAAACTGATGTCTTACATGGTTGTTCGTTTCACCTTCTTTTTTTACATATGGTTTCTGTTTTCATATCAGAGCCGCAGTCTGGAACCAGTGAATTCCCCCAATTAAGTTCTGGTTGGGATTTGGCTGGGATGCAGGGCCCGTTTAGACCACTTTCAGATAATTTATGGTGCTGAAGACTGTTGCCATCAAGGCCTTGCATGATATCTCTCTGGACCTCATTCCCCCAGGGGGGGGGGGGGGGGGCCATTGTTTCTGCTGCCAAAATCTCTGCTCCAGAGTTTATCCTTCCTGGGGAAAAGTACACATTTCACTGCAGCAGGCTCGCAAGGAGAGAGGAAGTCGTGTCTATGGGTTAAGCGTCACTTTGAGCAAAACTCCCAGATTGAGCAACTCTGGTTTCTCAAGACTTTATCATAATAATGGATGAGTGTGGTTGCCAGAGAATGAGGTGGCTGCAGGATGGCTCCGCGCTCACATATGAGCTAAACAGCCCCTGATTCCATCTGTTTGTGTTTGTTCTTTATTCCTCTTGGCCCAGAGACACTCAGTCTGAGCATAACTTATTCAGGACTTTATCTGCCAGATCCAATTTGAATTCACCCCTCAGATCCAGGCTTTTATAGTGCAAAGGGGAAATTATCAGCAAAAAATGTTAAGGCATTTGGGCAAGATTCCAGATCTAGAACATAATATAAACTGACCAACAGCACGGAATACTGGGGAAAATTAATAATTGTATAAACATCAGTCTTCGCATTCAGCGCTGGGGCCACATTTTCCTCCCTGGATTTTATGGAAGAGACATTTTCAGAGCATTTTTCCCAGTGGAATTACAAAGCACAGTAGTTGCAATATCCTGGAGAGACTCTCACCTGTACTACTCGTCTGATAAAGCCCGCAACAAACGCACAGTGAGGTTGGAAAACAGGAGGTCTGGCAATAGGAGGCTATTGTTAGACCATCTATTCATCTGCTTTAAGTAATAGTATAGTATACATGTAGTATGTAATAGCATAGTATACATGTAGTATGTGATAGGAATAGTAGTATGTGACAGTAGTAATAGTAGTAAAGTAGTAATAGTAGTAATAATAGTTTGTAATAGAACAGCATACATTCCTCCCATGAGTACAAACACTAATTTACAATGTATCTGCTCCTAGAAGGTGTCACAAAGCAGCAGTTTCACTATAACAGGCAAAGTCTTGCCAGCGGGGTTAATTTTATGTATTTAATAGCATGCCATGCTGCCTGACACTTCCTCCCCGAACCCCCAAGCAGGCACGTTCTGCAGCGCTGGTTGCCGGAGCCATTGGGGGAATTAGCGGACACCTCTAAGCACACCACACATTAAGTGGGAAATGTAATGGCAGCAATTATGTTCATTGAGGAGACAGTCAGAGTGCCGCGCTCTCCCGGCCCGCCGCGGGCTTTTTATGGTATCCCCCAGCCAATCTCGTTTGTTCCGCAGAGTTAACAAGAGTCGGTTTTCCATGATGCTTTCGCACAGGCACATATTTCACTCCTGCAGAAGCTCGCCTCCAGTAAGCGGTCCGAATGATGAGGGTTTATACGGCGCGCGGGGGACCCGACCCGGTCGGGTCGCACGGCCGCTGACGTCCTGCAGGCCTAAGAATTGCATAGCGGTGCCGGCGCGGCTCCTGTCACGCTCACGCTCGCGGAGAAGAGGCCGCAGAGGGCCGGCCTGTGAAGGCTGCGGATCTCGATGGAATGCGACCAGGCCGAAGCATGAGGGATTAAGAGAGAAGCAGGAGTGAAGATGAAAAACGGTCCCTTGCAGAGGAGAGCTGGCCAGGTCCTTCTAGCATGGGGGGGGGGGTTTAGGGGGCAGGAAGGCCCCTCTTGAGATAAGCCTGGAACAGCCATTTTGGCTTCTCTTATGTGGGGACTGGTGGTTGGCAGGTCCTCCTGAGAATTCCACCCCTCATACGTTAAAAAAAAAAAAAGAGAGACAACGGCCGGCTTGCAAGAATGGACAGAACTTCTTACAGAGCATCTTTAAAAAAGGACTAAGCAAATGGATTTGAGAACTAATGAAGGGACACGCACTAGTGGAGAAGACCCAAAAGGCAACAGAAGTGATTGGAAGCAGAGTGCAGAGATACCACGGTGCTCCGTGTGATTTACACGCACGGGGGAATAAGACGTCTGTTAGCTGGGCTTCCAGCCCGAAGACATCCGAGAGTCACAAGCGTCTCTCGCTAAGAGACAATAATAAAACAGGCATGTCTGAAAAGGGAATCAGCGCTGAGTTTCCCTCTGATTCCTCCTTCAAAGCGAGCACTGTGTGTCATCCCTGCAGGAAGTGGGTGCGCTGTTTGCACTGCAGATAGGCTTCTATATGTTCCCATCCTCCCGGACTCCACCTGACAGCTCAGCAATCAAGCCAGGAGGATCTCATCACACAGTGTGGGGGATTCGGTCAGACTTGAGCTTTTACTGACCCTGGTGCTCAGACAGAGGAAGGGACGGCTTTAAGTGATGTCAAAAATCATCCCCCGCTGTGTCAGTGTGACCGTGGGGGGGGGTTCTTTGCTGCTTGGGTTTAAAGTGCCATAAGGAAGAGATTATGTTTAATGACACTCTGTGGCTGAGGTGAGATTTGAAACCTGAGTGTGTTGCTCACCACTTTATCATTGCTATTTCATCATTACCTTTTTATAATCTCGTTTTCTTTAATTATCTGTGTGTGGCGGGGGGGGCGGGTGGGGGGGGACTTTGGGCAGGCCAGTCTGGGGTTGCCGGTTTCATTGGCGCTGTCACATGACCCCGTGTGACTAATGGATCGGCTCCAGAGCCACCGGCAGCTGTGAAGGCCCCGGTAAGGATCCTCCAGTTGGAGAAGCCGGACGAGGCTAGGCAGACGGGTGGCCTGTTTTTATAACCCCCTGTCAAAAAAAAAAAATGCCTCACATTTGTGCTCGTCCGGCCACTTGCTTCGGTCCAGGGATTCCTCGGATTTCATCAGGGGCGGCACGACTTTAAACACATCCCCGCGCCGTGTTCACAGCGTCACAAGCCAGGCGTCAAAACCTGGACTCTTGCCTCCTTTAATCGATTTCTGATGTTTCGATGGTTTCCGTGAGAATCTGTGCGCCACGACACGTACAAACGTCACTGGCCTCCGAAACACGCGCGGGAGAAGCGCCCCGGCCGCCTGGGGTCCGCAGCGTGGCTCGTATGCGAGAGCGTTAGCAGTCGCTGGCTTCTTCCAAGCTTAGGAGTGTTTACAGAATGAAATCCTCCCAGGGTTTTTGGTAACGGGGGTGGTGGGGAGTGCGGGGGCGTGGGGGCTCCTTTCATCAGCTGCTCCCCCCCCCCCGCTCCTTGGCGGGCGCGGGCCAAGGCCGGCCCCCGTTTCCCAGTAAGTTTACTCGAGTCCAGATGTGGCCCGGCTCCGCCGTGGCTGCCCCGTACAGTAAAGCTCCAGCGGAGGGCTCGTCAATCTGTGGGGTAGGGCCACGCTGTCGTCAGCCCCAGCCACTGGCATCGGCGGAAATGTGCGCCGCCGCCGGGCCCCCGGGAGGCTGGGGAGGAAGAGGGGGAGAGGCTTTTCGGGGGAGGGGGGGGGCTAATGCCAAAATAAGTCTGAGGAGGAACATTTATAAAACTGCTGCTAAACGTTCGAAGATGTGCGCGCTCCCTTCCTGTCTCTCCCTGGCGAAGCCTCGCTTCTCAGGCGAGATAAGAAGCCAAGGGCCACATTAATAATGCGGGGGGAGGGCGTGAAAACGCGGGGGGGACAGTTTCTGGCAAACGGGGGGGGGGGTCCCATCCGTAAGGGCGCTGAAACGTCGAGCGAAATAAAGACAAGCTACGGCTCCCAGCGATAAGGGCCCCTCTCCGCGTATCGGCGCGGCGCGATGGAGTCCGGGCGAGAATGTGCTTCCAACTTGAACGTTTCATTTTGGTTCCTTCGGCGAGCCTGTGGTTGGAAACGCATTAATTCTGGCTGGGAGCAGCTCCGCCATGTCAGCGCCGGCTGAACTTTTAAAGTCACAGACACCCAACACAAACAAAGCCGAGATAAAACGCCATGCTCTGCTTTTATAAAATATGAAAGGTCACCCGTTGTGCTGCATGCTACAGGTTTTCATGGGAAAAACATTTTACGTGCTTAATGTGGGACTAGTCTTTTCAGCTTTTAAAAGTTGAATAACTTTTTTTGACTGTGACTACAAACTTTTTGTAGCTTTTTAAACCCTCGTCCCAAGAGACAAAATGTTGGAGGACGCTAACGCTAAGCGAATATTATTTACCATAAAGTGCTGAGTCTAATCTCTCCATGGCCACAATCAATCCAGCCAGTACTGCACTGCCAACATCATCCCTTACTGGGGCACAAATACTTATAAGCCTGGGTGTCTGTCTGTCAGAGGTCAGGAAACAGCATAATGACATAGAACTCGAACTGAACTATTTAGTCCTGCTTGTGGTAGGCTAAAGTCATTTATATTGTGAAGATAATTACAGGTAATTGAGGTGCTTCAGTAAAGGGGCAGGAATAGCACAGGCAGGATGCAAAATCTGGCTTGTAAAATAGGCCCATATTCCTGTTTTTGGATGCATGTGCAAGTAGTATTTAAATCTTAATAGTAAGTCATATTAACAAACTCCATATTGCTTTATGAGAATTCAGAGCTACGTGATGCTCGTAATTTGTAGGCATTAAATGGCCAGTCATCAGAGAGACTACGATGTGCGATTCTGGCACTCATAAACATATGTGGCACAAATCGTTGATTAACACCAAAGCAATGTTGGGTTTTGGGAAGACGTTCTAACACAACTTAATCTTTGCAGCCAGCCTTATGAACTGACTGATTAATTAATCGGTATCATTAAAAAACAAAAACTAAATTCCTGTGAAGGAGCTTCAATAGCACTAGTATCCAGAGTTTAAATAAACATTTAGTTTATCAGCTGCTCATAAAAGTCTACATATTTACTAATTGTTGTGACTCGCAACACGTGTTAGAGCCAGCAAAATTCGAAGGCGTCCATGTTATATGTTGTCATGTTTTACTAAAGAAAGCTCAGCACAGATAAAAAGGGAAAGAGTTTTATTTAGCCATGGTAACTTTAACAACAGGGACCTTAATTTAGCATCTGAAATATGTGTCATAGCCACAATGCTGGGCGACTGGATATTCCCAGCTGGCCCACAGGGAATAATGCCCCCTACTGGCTCCCTGATGCTGTCTCAGCCAGCAGCTTCAGCAAACTCCAGTCCAGCTCATCCCTTCCAGTCCGAGCCCTATTCCTTTAGAGCTTCACAGGTGTTTCACAGAAAGGCTGATACAACATTAGGAACCTTCTGCAATTGCCACATAGCCCGGCCTGTCTCAGACTCCTAAGTCAATAGTTTGTGTGTAAGGCTTTAAGGTTGTTTTGCAACTTTCTGGCACTGGACAGCCAATTAATTGCCACAGAAATTTGATCAAATTTGCACACAGTGGATAAAAAAAAGCATGAAAACTAATAACCGCAAAAAGCCATGAAGTGCCCCAGTCTGCAATGACCTCTGTTTGCTCGGCCCTCTCTCCCACATCGCCGTCACCGTAAATGCGAGCCGCCAGTCACTCTGCCTCAACGCCCGCCCCCAGTAATCCCCGGGCCCTCAGCGCAGGTCGCCGAGGCAGCACTGGTGCTTCCCGCTCCCACGCTGTGCCCCAGCCAATCAGAGGGAGGGGATCCCGGTCAGCTGGAGCCTGGCGCTGATGGAGCACAGGTTTGCGCAGTCAGCTGTGCCGTTCCCAGGTGATCGCCGGCGGCCTGGGACTCCGCCACTGGCGTGTCTCCAGGTTCTCCTTGCTACTCTCGGGCAGAATCATTTCTCCTCTTCCAGCTGACAGGAACAAACATATTGTTCCCACAGATTCTGTTTCTGTCTGATCTCCATGATCGCATTTTATTCCGGGAGAGCAGACTATTCATTAGCCATCACAGCCCTTTGTTGCGCTGTCTCTTTGTTTTACATTTTTGTTCTTTGTTTTTTTTTTTTTTTAATTTCATGAAATCACATTTCATTTGTTTCTGTCTTGTTTATATGTTTCTGTTTATATGGTTCTTGTTTATATGTTTCTTATATGTTTCATCTTGTTGGTTTCAGGGTTTTGTCTTTCATCTACTAATTTTTAGACTGCATTCAGAGCTGAGACCTGACAGTGAAATGATGAAATCAGGGTCTGGTTAAGCACAGTGATCATATAATTAGCTATAAAAAATTACTGTATGAGAAAGAATGAAGGGATATAAAACACGATCCATATTGTGTCCATATAAAATCCATGATTCAAATATCTAACTTCATGAAATAACAAAGCTACTGTGACATTTCTTTGCTGAATTACATTGATCTCAAAATAACAGCGGTAATATTTCTAGATAAAAACTCGCAGTCCATAAATAGTATGCATGCCATCTCTGACCTACACTGTTGCTTTGTGGGACACAGTGTCATCTGTCATCGAATGTCGGGGCCATAATATAAATGTATGATGCAAATATTTCAGTTTTAATTTGCAATTGACAAAAATATCCAAAAGCAGCCACTTGGCAAGAAGCCTTTGGCTGCACATCTTTAAAATCAGAGAGCTCACCTGTGCATCCAGAAGGTTCTGTCCAGTGGCAGGTGTTTCCACATGTCGCCAACTCCGAGGCCGCCTCATATTAAATATCACTGCCCCCCACCCCCAACCCCCAATACTATGTGGCTTGGCCTCCATCTGTGGCCGGTCGGGTTCACGTGTTGTTCACCAGCATCACACGCCGATGCGGACCCTGGGCGCCGGGTCGGCAGGTCACTAATTTATGGGCAGTAACTGTGCGTGCCGCTCGCCATTGTAAATCCCGGCCTCGCTCCTCTCTGGCGTCTCTCTGAAGCCCCAACTGCTAAACCTCTGACCTGCCGGGTGATTCGTTATAATCGGAGCGTTAACAACCAGCGAGTCCGAAAAGCGGCCTTCCTGACCTGTGAGACGAGCCGGGGCTGGTCAGAGATGTATCATTCAGTAGACTGTCTCTTCCATCTCCTCTGAATGTAATAAAGTGCATTTGAACTTTAAAAGCTTCTTGTTGTGCTACATCAACACTCCCCAACGCTGAGGGCTGCCAGGTCCTGACATTAATATAAAATATTATAGTCTCTGGGGAATCATTTTCACCTGAAATCTTCTGATTCCCATTCGCCATTCAGAATTATTTAGTATAATTTCTCATTTTCTTTCATTTATAGATGTGCCAACAATATCATTGCTCTTAACTGATAACTTTTATTACATTTTAGATATTTGCAATACGGAGAGCAATTAAATTCAGTAAATAGTTGTTTTTTTTTGCCTAAATACCTATAAGCTTTTAATGTATAGCTGCACACCTTCACTATCCTTTTAACAAAGAAAGGGGTAATACTTACTTAACTGCCCTACGCAAAGACACTCTATTGCAGGCAGACACACAAAGACCCCCGACAGGCACCCTGTGATCCAGTTAGGCATGCTTTGCGGCACACCACCACATGGGGCCATAAATGACACTTTTATTTGTCACCTGGGACGCGGGCCCTGAGGCCGGGTCACGGTCTGTCTCCGCAGGGCGCCTTGTAACTGGCCGGTCCCCTCTGCCGCGGCCTGTCCAGTAACAGGGCAGCCATTCAGCTGGAAAGCAATGGGGGAGTGGACCTCAGATCTGGTTTAAAGTGAACAGTAGGATGCACCTAGCTGGGACAGAGGCGGCTTTGAAAGCACCATTCCCGGGGCTTCTGTGGGAGCTGACACAGGGAAGCCCCATGCTGGGGGGGGGCTCCCTCTCCTCCCAGTGCCCCCGGCAGGAGCCTGAACCATCATGAGGCAGTGTGATCAGAGCTGTTAACCTCCCTAAGTGGTCACGCATGCTCTTGGCTGTTCTTGGCCCCTGGTCATCCTGAAATCCTCAGCTATGGGGATTTTTGTTCTGCCTAATTACCTTAAGTGTGTCATCCTTAGGTCCCTACAGCAAAAGTACCAACAGAGATTAGTAAGCTAAGCCACCAGAGCTAACACAGTGACTGCCACTGTGCTTACAGACCACCGGCACCACACCGCCAGAGCTAACACAGCGACTGCCACTGTGCTTACAGACCACCGGCGCCACACCGCCAGAGCTAACACAGCGACTGCCACTGTGCTTACAGACCGCCGGCGCCACACCGCCAGAGCTAACACAGCGACTGCCACTGTGCTTACAGACCGCCGGCGCCACACCGCCAGAGCTA
>JAODKL010000081.1:9133890-9150384 GCA_026780765.1 Petrocephalus schoutedeni | reverse complement strand
GGAGGTTGAACTAATAGTTATGAGAATTTTAATTCTGATCTGAGAAACGCACCAAAGCGACTGAGAAAAACTGTAAATACCAGAAAAAGGTTCCAGTAACCATATCTTAGCAGCTGTAGATGCTGATAATAATCACCAGCACGGGTGACACAAATCCTGTTTGTTGCTGTGTTCTGGCCTGCATTCTGTCTCTGTCTCTCTGACTGCACAGGACAGTGCGGGCCCTTAAGAATGATTAGAAAATGCTAAAGTACTTATTATATTTGGCCCGGGAGGGGATGGGGAGGCCTCCACAGGAAGTGTTTCCAGAGCTGCAGCTTCTCTGGGGCTTTTGTTCCCATGTCCTCCCTGGATGTGTTTCAGATGGTCTCCTCGCTTGCTCCTCTCCCCCAGTTGATGGTCCTTTCGTTTGAGGGCGGCATGGGAAAGAGAAGAACCGGAGCGACAGGCCCTGGGGGGGGGTTGAGAGCCAACCAGGGCTCCAAAGCTGTAAAAAGCGTCCCCCCCCCCCACCTCCTCCTGCCCTCCCGCCACGATGCTGACGACCAAACAGGTACCAGAGGGAGGTTAGTTCGTCATCCCTAAAGCGTGTGATGTGAGGGAGCGGGCCCAGGGGGGTTGGGGGGGCGGGTAGCAGAGCGGTCACGGGGACCCCTTCTGGTGTTGCTGGATAATCTGTCAGGCAGGGAAAGGAGGAGAAGCGAGGCCTCCCCCATGAGAGTGGGCGGCACGAATCCAACCAGACCGCAAAGGTTTGAGTAATATTGCGAAATATTGATGATTATTATCACTGATTTTGATTGCTGTGCCAGACAGATAGATAGATAGATAGATAGATAGATAGATAGATAGACAGACAGATAGATCGATAGATAGACAGACATACAGATAGATAGATAGATAGATAGATAGACAGACAGACAGAGAGGCAGACAGACAGATGGATAGATAGATAGATAGATTGATACAGACAGATAGATAGATATATAGATGATAGATAGATAGATAGATAGACAGACAGACAGACAGACAGACAGACAGACAGACAGACAGACAGATAGACAGACAGACAGACAGATAGATAGATAGATAGATAGATAGATAGATAGATAGATAGATTCATCAGTACCACAGTATATCTTAGTTTTTTTTTTAAATAAATTTCTAAGACATTTTTAGGATCAATAGAAGTAGGCACCAGTTGAATGATATTGACATTCATTCGCAGCGTTGCTCTGAGTGTAATGACGTGACTGCTGTACACTGTTACATTTTCAATGCAATCTATCTGTATTGCAGTATCATCTGGTTATCAGATTCCCAGGGCTGCTCTGACAAGCTCTGACCTCTGTTAGAATATGGCCTTGCGGCTCCCAGAGAGCCAGTGCTGAGAGACGTCAGGTCCGCACTGCTCAGCTTCTCATCAGCATCCCGGCAAGTGTCCGTGATCCTGCTCCCCCGGCTGCTGCCGAGGACACGGTGACTTTGGGAGTGATGCGAGCTCCACGGGGATCCACGCCCTGGATGATTCCATGCGGCCCGACTGCGGGGTCATTCCTGACTAGAGAGAGCAGTTCTGGCTCTGTGAGGAGGCCAAGAATTCCACAGAGACGTCCCAAGCCGGACTGGACAGGCAGCGGCTTGCTGGATGAGGTGTGAGTTTCCACTGGGCACAATGTCAACCTCTGTGATGTCAACGTCGCGTTACCACTTATGTCATCCAGTCATACGTAGCCTTACACACAGTGTCTGCCAGGTACCTGTATATCTGCCTCTTGATGTCACGCTAAAGGGTTTAAATTCTATTTCCCACTGGCACTCCAGAATTCACACCCCAAAACTGTTTCTGAGCCAGTTTGGAGAAGTGTGTGCCCAGCTATTTAAGTACCTATTTAACAGTTTAGATTTAAAATTTTAAGTTGGCTTGTCTTACATCTAAAGCAGAAAAACAAGTAATAAAACAACTAAAACAATGAATAACAGTTGCTTTAAAAATAAATGACTATACTCTTAACTTATTTGGCGGAGAACAGCACAATCCCGCTAAAGCCACTGTGTGATTTCCAAACTACAGCCTGAAAGATGTATTGCAGTATGTCAACACAATGTAGCTGGGAATACAATAATTACTTAGCTCCTCTTGTTAAACAGTTTATCATTGACCATCTTTGAGAAGTATCGATTTTCTGCAGCCACAGATTTGGTTGGGAAAGGGTGATCCAGAAAACCTTCTTTTCGAGGAGACTAGCAAGGTCCATGCAGAAATGTTTAGCGCTTAATCATAGGCTGCACATTCATACGCAGTTGCACAGTAAAAGGGGATTTAGAGTCACCACTTAACCTGAACAGTGCGTCCACCGAGTGCCACAGGAAACCCACACAGACACGATGACACACATGCGCCCTCCACATGGAGCTCTGGCCAGACCAGGAGTCAAACCTGATTGACACCTCTAATCCTCAGAGTGTCCCTACAGTGCCATAGAAAACCCACACAGACACAATGACACACACACCCTACACACGGAGCACAGGCCAAACCTGGAGTCAACCCTGATTCACACCAATACCCCTTAGCAGAAAAATCCCATGCAGCAAAAATGATTCCCCTGTATCAATAGGAAATAGAAGGTGGATCTCTTTTTTTGCAGTTCCAGTTCAGCAGGCATTAGGATTAGGATTACTAGTGGGAAAAGCAGCTCATACACATTAATATAAACGCCTGCATTACTGGCAGAAATTTTCCACCTCGATAGTACGCACTAACTGCATTCCCACTAGCTCTGGCCTCATCCCTCTCTGCCCCCGGCTTGCTGACTTCATATCCACGTGACGGCCATGTTTATGCTCCGTGTATACGCTCACATAAGTGCGTCCAGTGATCTTTCCCGGTTAGTTGCCATAGGCACAGCAGCCCAGGGCAGACGTCCGCCTGGTGGGGGGCCGGTGGGGGGGGGGTTGGGATAGTGTGCAGAGCCCGTGATGAAGGACTTCACTCAGTGCTGGACCCCCCCCCGTAGCACCCACTAAGAAATGCTACGCTGGACTTCTTAGCCTGCATTTAAGGGCCGTCAAGAATGTTTGACAGACACTGCTTCATCTCAGCGTGACATAAAAGCGCGAGCCTGCCGGCCTTCTTTCACGTTATACTGTACAGGGCTTGGGATTTTCTGCCACTTTATCGATAAATCAAGGAGACCGTCGTTACCGTGTCACCTTTTCCAGAAGTGAGCCGTGAACTTTATTGTTCGAAATTTTCTCAGAGGAAACTCTGTTTTATTAAAAAAAATGTTCTTTTTATCCGCAGTGCTGGGAGTAGCTGAAGGAGAGACAGAGAGAGGGAGAGGGAGAGAGAAAGTGAGTATAAAAGCAGATCGCTGGTGATAGTTTATCCACACAGAGTCAGGAAGGGGGGGGGGGGGGGGGTGCAACAACTGCCAGTAAAAAGATGTCATAAAAGGAGTGAATTGAGTGAAAGGGAGCACCTTGGGTGCCGCTGAGTGAGAGAGTGTCATTGAGGAAGCGCGCGGCCAGGCAGGCGGTGGGCCGGGGGGTGGCAGCGGGCCCGGCCACAGCATAGACCTGCAGTGTTTGTGCAGAGGGGGCCGACCAGGCAGGGCGGGGGCCCCGAGACTGTAACTCATTGTAGCTGGACTCTGTGGACCTGGGTGGCGAGGATCCTGGAGGCCTGGACATTCATCAACCTGCCGAGCGGAGCCGCCTGGCTGGAGCCAGCCGCCCCGCCGCCACGCTGCCCCCCCGCCCCCCCCGCCCAGTGTGTCAGCGCGATCCAAACGCGAGAGCCCCAAGGAGACACACTCCGGTCAGTGCGGATAATGGCGGGGCTGCCGCCCCGGCCGGCGGGCCTGAGGCTCGGGGGCTCCCACAGGAAGCTCGGCTTACAGCCCCCCCACCGCGGCCGTGATGTGGCACTCCTCCTTGGGAAGAGGCCGGGGCCGCACTGGCAGTCGGGGGCCAGCCCCGAGCATGGCTCCTGCACAGCGCCGCCACAGGACACAGACCGCCATTGCGCCGGGCTGTCTGACAGCGAAGGAATCCTGATTTACACACCGATCACGCCGCTTAAATACAGTGCTGATTTTTCATTCAAAGCTCCACAGAAACAATCAAACCCAACCCCATATGACTTCCTCTGTACATGCCTGGTCCCACTTGTTTCTTACCCTCTAATTTGGATCCCATCCAACAGAAAGTAGCTATGGTCTGAGTGCCTGACTGCATTTTGACACATTCAAAGGAACGTTATATTAATCAGAGGGACCACGGGTAAACTCCCAGATTATTTTTAATGCCACATTAGCACTTATTAGGCCACCTTGACGTGAGTCAGTAGCAGGAGCTGTGGGCAGTCATAACCAGGACCGGGGTCTTCCCCGGAGGTACCACGGACTCTGTGATGTGCCGTAAGTAACATTCACTCTCCTAGTCAAGTAAACAAGTCCGCCCCCCCCCCAGGAACATTTATGAATAGCTTTATTCTCTATCCAGCCACAGTGTACTAAAGATGTGTAATACGTCTTTAAGTGTGCGGTCGCAGTACCACATAATGGCTTTAATGAGAATGCCATTCAGATGCTCTAAGTGAACTGAAGTCTCTGTTATTTTATTAAAAGAGAATTTATCCTTTGTTCTAATTTTGAGGTTCCTTGATTAATGGAAGCTATGTTGCTTTTTAGCTTGTTATACTCATCACTAATAAAACACGTGATGCTTTTTTTTATTCCTTCGTATCTATTGTATTTGTACTTTTAATACTTGTGTTTTCTCAGAGATTGTTCTCCCGTCCCTTTGGAAGGTGCTGGGCTCTGCAGGGGGTGTAATGGCCCTTCGACACGGGGATGACGGACCCATCACCAAGATGATGGGGCACGGAGGTTACCTTCTGAAAACTCCCACCCCCCCAGTGATTGGTCATTTTCATCTCAGAGTGGATTCTGCAACTGTTTTAGGTTTAAATATCAAATCTGTAGCAATCACAGAATCACTGAACCACTCATTCATTACTGTGCGGGAATCATATACATTTTTTCCCATAGTAACGTCACTTCCCACCACGGTGCCAGATGGGACACTTGCCTCATCATTTTGAGTGACTCATTTTACATCAGACTAAGAGGCAAGGTCAAATATGCCACAGAAAGATTTTAGGGAAACACTCAATAGATATCTCTATACAACTTATGAGTTCTACGACTATTATATAGGATAATAGTTAGTAGTGAAAATACGCAAGTAGCTACTGAAATAAACAACAACATTACTTGAACTGACTTCTTGCCTGATTCAACAAAGCAGTTTCATTGAATGTTGACATAGATGTTACAAGAGTCTGGAATGTTCCAGGGGCCATCCGACACCATTCGTCCTCAAACCCATCGTTCTGTGTTCTGTTGACTTCGATCCAGGATGTCCCATACATGTGCAGTTAACTCGAGAGGCTGGTGCCATATATTTATGTCATTTTCATGCTCATCAAACCATTGAGTGACCACTCCTGCCCGACGTATGGGAACATTCTGTCCCAGGAAGATTCTCTCCCATTACGACAGTAATGGTTCACCATAAGACTAATGCGATTACTCAGAATGACTTTGTATGCATTGGCATTTGCCCTGTTTTCAAAAGGGATGCATTGACCTAAACCATACCAGAAAAACGCACTCACACCATTACAGGGCCACCAAATCCCCGCACTGTGGGAAATATGCACAGTAGGCTTCTTTTGGCATGCACTGTCAATGTCTGCTTGTGGAGAACAGGGTTACCAATGAATCATCTGACCATAAGACTTTTCTCTTTGTTGATTGGACGGTCTCCTCTGCCTAGAGCTTCACTGTTCTCAGAATAATGCACCTGTACTTATTATAAGGATTCACACACACACCAAGGCTCATCTAAAATATTCTCCCAGCTAATAGAAATAGGCTCTGTTCTGTCATTAGCCATTAGAGAAATTATATTAAGTGAATGGGGTGTGAGTGTGCCCTCCGATAGGTTGGCGCCCCATCGTGGGCTCTTCCCTGCCTTGCGCCCATAGCCACTAGGATAGGCTTTGGACCCCTACATCATTGCGACCCTAAATAAGCGGTTTTAGAAAATGGATGGATGGATGAATAGATGGATGAATTGATGGAGGATGGATGGATCGGTGGATGGATATTATATTAAGGTACATTCTCTCACCTTTGCAGCCAGAAATTCCAATTTGTCTCAATCCTATTTAACAGTTTTAGTTTTAAGAAGTGTTAAAAGTAAAGCACTTCCAATGTCAATAATGTGAGCCGAACTCTGCATATTTCACATTTTTGACAGAAATCACTGAAACTCTCACCACAGCAACATTCCAGCCTGAACCTACGTTTTCAGGGTATTTTTCTTTTTTTGTTCCCAGTCATGATAGCTCATTTGGAATTGCAAATAAACTTCAAAAAAGCACGAAGTAAGTAGCTACCACAAACAAACAAACAGTGTTTGACTCATGCAGGCTTCGTGACTTCAGAGCCGCCCAAGGAGCAGGGCTGAGTGAGGACAGCTTTCAGGCTGCTGAGGCAGGCTGCATGCTGTTGCACCTTTAATTACACCCAGACATGTATTACTTGTATTTTATTTTGTCACAGAATAGGTAACAAATATCCCTTTAATACTCACCACGGTGCTGTTTACCAAAAGGATTATTTATATTGAGTTATATAGTTCCTGTCTTTACATTTCATGAATACAACAATATTTGACACATACAAGTATTTGTGAAGAGTATATTTAATCTTATAGTGTTATAATGATCTTGACTTAAAAAAAAGAGGCTGAATTTCACTTTTCTCAGCATCTTCCAGTGATATAGTTATTATTACCATCTTAAAATTCTTCAGTTACTCAGACTGAATATGATCTAGGCTTCTACCTTAATTCCTCTATACTTGCATACGTTTGACTTTGGTCCATCATTTTGCATGAATGTGAAGTGACTGGTTTGCTATTTATTTGTCGAATTCCGAGTGGCCCCGGCCCACATTTGGTGGGTAAATGTTTTTTTTTTATTTTCACTTCTGAGAGAGGCAGGCAAATTAATGAATGATTTAATTGTAGAACAGAGCAAGAATATTAGCTCCAGGAAATGGATGGTGCACAGAATAATCTGGGAGGCTACATGCTTGATTACATTTCCAGTAGAAGACTAAACACATCCACAGTTCATACCAACTGTTGATTTCCTAAAGCCGGGTGACTAAGAACTCAAGGGCTAAGGTTAAACAAGTTCCCCGGCTGAGTGTGAGCCATTCAGGGTGACCAGACGAGCCAGTGCTGGGAACGGAGTCACGGCCTTTCGTGGGACGCGGCGCTAGAGTGGTCTGGCTGTCACTGCAGATTGTTATCACTTACTGTCTGCAGCTCGCCGTCGAGTCCACTACAGCGCACGGATTTGTTTGTGCTATGGCAACGCAAAAAAAAAGTAAACAGAAGAAAACAGTAAACAGAAAAAAAAAATGTTTGAAATGATTTTATGTTTTGTAAAAGAGTGAGGTAAGGCTGCGCACACAATGAGAAACATGTTTCCAATGCTTTTAAGCTTTTTAGTTTTTCAGGCTCGTTTAGATGAAGATTCTCTGTTTGCAATCTTTATATTCTAATTTCCTTATTACGTGAGTCAGTGGACAGGATGAATAGGCTGTAATATTAATGAGCTGGATGGGAAAACATTTTTTTCTAAGGACAGGTTCTTTTGCTGGACGCAGGTTGTTATCTACATTAAGGGGCCAGATTATTTTTTTTAGAGTGGATATGGAAGTCATCTTACGCTATGTCTCATTTCTACAAGAGTCATACGTTGTAGATTTGTTTTGCTGTTTCTACATTATCATTAAACTGCCTGGAAAAGGCATAAAGCATCCTGTGATAAACCGTCCTTTTATTTTTCAAAGAGGGCCAAATGGGACGCGCGGCGCTGTTTCACTGCTGCCATCAGCTGAAGCTTTTCAGAAGAACGATTCCGACTAACAGCATAAAACCACACCGACAATTTCCCCAAACTCGCGTCTCCTCTACTTTCCTCCGTATTATTCCAACCGCAGAAACAAGAATGTCCATAAATAAGATGCAGTTATGCATTTTTGGATCTTAATATCAAAATGATACTTTTGAGGTAAAGTGTTTTGTCTTCATTTTATCTTTACTAAAACAGGCATATCTGAAACTACGAAAAAATATGACCGCTTGTACGTACAAACAAAAAGCATCACAGAAAATTGAGAGCCCTACATTCCACCATATATAAGCTATAACTCAGATGCACTAAATAAATATTTATAAATTCTTTCATCATAAAAACCAGGCTTTATGCTTTCCGGTCTAACGGCACCTCACTCCAGCTCCACAGAACACAAACACTGTCTATCAAACATTTTGCGCTTTCATGTCTTTATTAGGGGTATAAAAATGCATTTTTTTCAGTACCGTTCCTATTGTAACTAAATAACCAACAGTGGGACAAAAATAGCAGACTTACTAAAGAGAGTGCCTGGCTTTGTGTGGGGAGGTTGGTATGCACATCCTATGGCAAGCAGTCAAGAAGGACTTGGATCGGGAACACCAATGTCTTCCTACTGAAAGGAGAAGGAAGGGAGGCGGTTACCATGACAACAGGGTGTGTCTCGATTCTCACAGTAACTCTGTGAAGGAGTGTGAGGAAGTGTGAGGAAGAATAAGTAGGTGATCCTCTAGGGTCTGCATCCGCCAGGGCGCTGGAAATGACTCCTCCCAGCCGATACAGAATTCTCTATTATGGGCTTGAAGGTCAACCTGTAGTCAATATTAGCTAAATCACTAACCTGCCTTGTGACAGAATAAATCTATCATATCTGCTCCATAAATACACAGGTTCAGTTTGGGAACATCAGTCGTCGTTTTAAAAAGCAAATACTGTATGATGTTGTGGTGCTATTGTTCGCTTTTCCAATATACATTTCCCAGTAAATTCTCAGGAATTCCTTTCCTTCCATCCCGCAGGATACTTACAGTCCATGTAAGTCATAAAAAACTGTTCTGTTATTCCAGACACAGAGGTCTTTGTGTCAGCGCTGGTGTAAAGAGCACTATATTGAATCAAACATGACTGCATTATATTTTCATTCTCGGCAATAAAGCTACCTTATTTCATAAATGTTTTTATATTGTCTTGAGAGATTACATTCATGGTGTAAAAGGAGGAATTGCATTTATTGTGGAAAGATTTGATATTGTGAAAATCAGATTTCGTTTCAAGAGCATTTTATTACGCGAAACATCCTCCTACTCTTGATTTCATGCAAGGTCCAGATTTATATTTATAGAATGAACTGTGGTTATAAGTATAAATACTAATTCACATTCCATATTGTTCTTATAAATCTGTGACATAAAAAATTGTTTGAATGCCATTTTTCTGAATACACTATCCGGTTTAAGCATGTCGGCCTATTAATCAAACAATAAATCAAATATGTCGATATTTACATTAGCTGACCCAGCTTGGGTGGCTTTAGAGAGAGTAATTGATTGACTCTTTAGCACCAACTTCTCACTCCTTGTCCCCTCACACCGCACAGACCTACTCAGACATTCTGTCCATATGGGCGCCTGGATCCCTCAGTCTCTTGGCTGCGCTCTGAGGTCCAGGAAATCAGCCATTTGCATTTTGCGGAACATCTGCCATAAACATAACACAAGTAAAAAAAAAAAAAGATGACTTAAATTTACAGAAAGTAGGGCTTATAGGTTCATTTAAAAAGCAAGCAGTGTGACCCCAGTGGTTACGCTGTTTAAATGTTTATAGTCACGCTGGTTTTCTCATGTTACCTAATAGCTGTACCGTCTTTTCCTACTTTTACTGACTTTGAATGTCATTTAGCACACATGTCATTTGAGATGTAGTGGTTGGTATTAGATGAGATTACAATCCTTGTTATTACATTACTTAAACCATTCATTATGCTGCATTGCACATACATTCATAATGCATTATAATGCATTCATAAAATGTTATAAACCCAGCTAAAACTAATTCTAAAAAGTGTGTTTCTCATGTGTATTGTCCATTATGAATGCTTTATGAAGCGCTCATCTAAAATGCAGTATAAGCACCTTTACAATGCAGCACAAGACATCTTTAGCACTCACACTGACCATTATAATGCATTATGAAGGTGTCTATAGTGCATTATAGATGAGACCTTCACAGAGCATTCATAATACATGACAAACAAGAATAATGTGTTATACATTTTCATAAATAGTTATAGCCATGTTTATAATACTTAATGAAAGTAACTACACATTCAGATTTTAGTTATAAACAAAAGTGTCTTAGGTTTTGTTTTTATCTCTTGACAAAATATCTTTCAAAATATCTACCGTTTTGTCAGTTTTGAAGGAAACACTTTCATTTACCTACCTACCTATCTACTACACATTCATGTGGACAGTCAAAAACTTTGAAAGCCTTTTTCTCCATTTCGGTGTCACTGTACTTACTTAGTTTCACCTTTGTTGGGCAGTACATAAAGAGGCGATAACCCAAAGCATGTAGAGTGACCTTCACTAACAGCTCCTCAGTGTGCTCATTCGGGGGGGGATTTCACTGCTTGTGATATATGTGCGTTCCTCAGCGTTAATGAGGAGCTGTGTCCCTGATGCGACAAGGCCTGCCTTGTGGAGTTCAACACCACCGCTGTTGAGGACTGGAACCCAAAGTGGTGCTGAGGGTGATTTAAGCAGCCCAGACAACGTCATTGGCGTTCTGTCAGTGGCTATCAGGAAGTTCGGCCAGCCGTAAAAGGACACATTCACAGTTTTACATAAAGGCGGGGCATTGGAACAAATTTCCTTCAAATTATTTGGCTGGTTCGTCTTTATATATCGGGAGGCTTATAGAAGCAACTCGGCTTAAGCAAATCACTCAAAGTTAGAAAAGAAACCATCCATACACGTTTGTCTAATAATTTGTTTATATCTTCAATTCATTAAATACTATATCAGATATGTAAACAGTATATATTAGTATATAGTCCACAGAAGAATAGGTTTACTATATTACTTCTCTAGGATTAAATCATGAATACAGTACTGAATAAAGAATAGGACAAATATTTAAAGAAAGTAAATTGATATTTTTTGATATTCTGAAAAATAATTATGCTGGGTGAGTTTTAATGCCTGTAATCGATTGTTTAAGTGAATGAATGTAAATATCGGTTTATATAAACATGATATATCAGTGTATTTTAAACCAGCTTGAATAGATGAGGTGCTGAACTGGAAATTTCTGCCACTAAATTTAAGTGGATTGCCCTCCTGTCTTCGCCTTACAGGGAACAGATGGTCACGCTTCCCACCCAGAGAATAATAGGAGTTGACAATGAACACTGGATTTCCAGCATGAATACACTCTGGTCTTCATCTGAGCATGGAAGCACTGTAGGGAGTGTACATGTACAGACGCGGTTTGTTTGGCCGGTCAGTCTGATATGTCTGTCATGAGCTCATGCTCTGATATGATTGCAGGATAATAATCCACAGGACCTGCCATGTGTCTCTCCTTCCCTGCCTGTCCCAACCCTGCTCTTTCTCTGTTTGTTTCTGTTCTACATGCTAACATTATACATACTGTACAGTATATACATACAGCAAACACTCATGGTAGATGTACACGTCTCCTGCGGAAGCCAAGACTAATATCTGTTAGCAAAGGACCACATGGTGCAAATTTAACAGCACAGAAACTGTACCTACAAAAGTTTTGCTTATTTCTAAAGATTAAATCTCTAAAGATTAAAATCAACAACTTGTCGGTCATTTTTCAGTACAGGCATTTGACTTCCGGCATCTTAAATTATAAACGTAAATGGTTGAATACTTTAGGGTACCTTACCCACACACTGAGAAGCAACACGTCATATTTGCACTTGAACTTAGACTTAACCAAAGTGACTGGCAGTTAAACCAGAATGTTAATCAAAAGTTATGAATAATGCATCCAGGAACACACATAAGCATGCTGATTGCAGCATGATTCATATTTAAAGAACTTCAGTTTATCCAACAACTGATTTTACTATAGAACTAGGAGTGTTATGTGAATATGAAACATACAATAAAATGCCAGGTAAAAATACTACAGTAGAACATTGTGTTAAGAGAATGGGTCATGGGTGCAAATCCCAGGGAGCCCACATAAATAATAACCCTCTAATTTATGAATGATCCCATTTGCTATTATGCTGATAGTAAATAAATTGCAAAATATTTTTTTACATATTTACTTCGGTCTGTAATCTGTATGCGTGACAGCATTATGGTTTTGTTAATTTAGCAGATTCATCGCCACAATGACAGACCAGTCCTGACAGTGATGGAATAGACAGCACCCCCCCCCCCCCCAAAGCAAAAGCCATGCTCTGCCACTGATGCTAACCAGTGACATGTGACTTGGGCTAACCCCTATCACAAACCCACACCAATCAGCGCATAAGCTGGCCATCCATGCACTGTCCCCATCTTCACATACCAGCCTTTCATGTTGCACGTAAACTATTTTGATCTGATTTATTTCTCAGCCATTAAACTTAACAAAGAACTCATTAAACCATTCTGATGATAAACTTGTGAAAGCCCTTAGTGTGCATCAGCTGCCCAACCACATCCGGTCATCAGATTCCCTCTCTAACTTCAAGAAACGCCTGAAGACCTCTCTGTTCCAGGAATTTCCCCACTAGCCTGGTGTCTCTCTATGCTCCCCGAATGTTTTTAATATTGCATTTCTGATCATTCAATTGTCCTATTAGGCTCTTGTTTTGTTGGGAGATGTTGTGCATCTCCAGCTCCAATACTGCAATTGTACCTCGGCTCAGTGACAGCCTTATGTCTGTAATGCGCTATTTGTCTCGCTTATACATAAACATTGTGTAATGTAAAAGAGAATAGTCTCACTATAGCTGTCTTATCAACCTTTGATTGTGGAATTTGAAATTTAAAAAAAGGTGAAATCTAAATTAGCTTTTCCTTTATTTGATTCTGGCTGACTGCTTCCCACTACGTGACCTTTGACCTTTGAGTTGATGAAGACCGTGCCACGGCACAGCCCGTGCGGCTGACGCTGGCTCCAGTGCTCATTATGGGCTGGAGACTGACCAGGCTGTGCCAGAAGGGGCCCACTGGTGTGAAACTCTGTGCTGACACAAATGGAGATCTCTATCTGGGAATACAATATAGCAAGATTACAACAAATGGGGGATTTTTTTGTGTGTGGATCGCTCCCTCCTAAAACTTGATGTCTGAGTTACTATCCCTTCCTATCAACAAAATCTTTAAAAAAAAATAACAAGGACGTTATTTTTTTAGGTGTATGTTTAATTTCCGGTGTGTGTGTGTGTGCATTTCTGATTAATGAAAAAATGAAGATTCATAATCAGGTATTCCAGTATGGAGGATTTTTAATTCCTGTTCCTAGTTCCCGGACCAATTTCAGTGTGTATTTAAAATGACCACCAAGAACCACAACGTGCTGGGAACATCCTGTGCACTTGTGTGAGCTCATTAACAGCACAGAGGATCTGGCTCCCGCCGCAGTGCCCTCCACTGCTGTAGGGGGCAGGCTTTTGGCACGGTTCCAGGGGAGGCAGGCCACGGTGTGTGGTAAAGGCGCCCGGCGGTGCAATTTGGCACTCTCGCCTGCATTTTCCATAAAGCTAAATCAGACCCATATCCTGAGAAATAAAAGAGGCATGCTGCAATTGTTCTACATAAGAGGAAAAAAAAAACATTCCCCATAACAATGGTGTCTGGTCACGTGACTTACATTCGGCATCCATTGTAGGCTGTCTGATTCAGCTGTTTCTGCTCCACTGTGCTAAAATAGAAAAGAATCTGCCATAATTACATCAGCTAACAGTCACTGTGCCAACTGGGAACCATCTACGACTTATCTCTCAGGAAGAAAAGTGGCCTGGTTTGTTTAAGACCCAGACTACCGACTGTTTTACTGTTTTGCGAGACTATTCTCTAGCTATACTAATAAATAAAAGGAAGTGATACTCTACTTATTTAATCCGGTCCAGTTGGGGAGCAGACATGGTACAGCGCATCGCCACACCCCTACTGATTAACTACTTATTTAAAGTATTTAAGCTGTTAACATTGGGACCACCATCATTTCAAATGAACTCCCTCTGAATTCTAGGGCTAGGATACTGCTTCCCAGAAACTCCACTTCTCAGCTTTAATAAAATGATAACTTGCTGGGCAGTCAGTGACAGTACTGTCAGGGCATTTTTACATTTTACGATGGCAGTTTGTCAGAAAATGCATTTGGGCAGTCTGAATTTCACAGAGATCCGATAGAAACCCCCGTTGGCATCAGTCTCTGTGAGACCTGATGGCTTCTGCAGAAGACATTGCCATGTGCTTTAGCTGATATCCGTCTTGCGATAGACAGACTCTCTCTCTGTCTGAAGCTCAATTTTTTGTAATTATCCTTTCGGTTTTCAACATGGAGACAATTTTGAATGTATTTTTTTTTTCAGTTGCATAATTATTCAGACATATTGTCTTTACGGCATTGAAATACTGAGTCCAGTATATATATTAAAAAAAACAAGATAACAAAAACACTGAACCAACTAAAACAAGCTAAATGACTTTCATCTGACTTGCTGTAGGGTTGTTCATGGGGGTTTGGTGGGTTGGGGCAACAACATGGGGATTGAAATCCAGCCTTCACTCAGTGTATATGGAGTCTGCCTGTTCTCCCTCTGTCATGTGGGTTTCCTCCCGTAGTCTGAAGATATGCACTTCGGCTAAGTGAGGTCTTCAGACTGCCCATAGTGTTTGTGTACATGTGCCCTGTGGCAGACTGCATCCCTCTGGGATAGGCTCCAGGCCCCCCACAATTCTGACCAGCATAAATGGTTAGAAGACAGATGTACAAATATTACACCACAAACTAAAGTTTTCCTGAACACTTTCCATGAATGCCAAGTCCATAAGAATCTATGAGCACATTCATAACATGGTATAATGCATTCACAATGAATTATAAATATGGCTATAAATATTTCTAAAAAAGGCATAACACATTATAACCATGTTTGTTATGCATTATGAAGGTTCTATGAAGCTCTGATTTATAATACCCTATAGATAACTTCATAACGCAGTACAAAGCATCCTTAAGTCTTATACCAACCATTATAATGTATTATGAAGGTATCTAAAGTGCATTATAGATGAGAGCATTGTTGGAGCTTATGAAGTACTATAAACAACATTCTTATTGTTATTCTCATTGTTGCATGCTGTGGTGCATCAACAATGACGATTAATCATTTCACTATTCAGGGGCCCTAATTGTCCAAATAGCAGTACTGTGCACGAAAATCTTGTGCTATTAAGTCTAGCATTCAAATTTAAGACACAAACAATATCGATGCAGGCAGCCAGAAATTGCCAGGAGGAACCTAACTTAATCTATGACTCATTCAAATAATCTTTCCACTGTTGTCTTTGCATTAATTTAGTTGAAAGTATGCACTCATGGATATTCAACTGTAAATAACCACTTCCCAAATGGCACAATTTGTCATAAAACATTATAATGTGATCTCTGTCATTCCTTTCATAGAAGTGCAGTAAAAATAATATATTAAAAGTAATGAGCAGAATTATGTAGTTCTAATGCTTTTAAGGACGGGCGGTTTTAGTGGGCCTCTTTATTTGTAAATTGAATTACCGAGCAAATTCTTGTAGGTTCAGCGTTCATGTCAGGACATCGAGGAAGCATGAGCTACCAAGTGGAGCATCATTATTTCAATATTGCAAAACGAGTATCTCCACAATCAAGACAGATCAGGCAAACAGAAGACATTCAAACAAGAGGTGGGGAAATAAGATTTCAGAAACCACCACAGATGGGGTTATCGCCTACAAATAATACCTGTTGAATTCTGTCAGGAGCAGGGCCGGCCCTGGGTGCCCTGGTGCCCGAGGTGAGGCTCTGCCGAGCCACCCCACCCCCAGAGCAGCTGAAAACAAATTCTGTCAGTTTATTTTTGTTAAAAAACATTTAATTAGCACAGGGGATCTGGATGCTGACTAGCTAAAGAAAAGTAGTGAAATATTACAGCTAGTGTAAACAGCTGTAATGTCTCATATTTCTTCTGATAATATTCACTCTCTTGCGCACCCTATCAAATGGCAGCTATATTGCCTAATGGAGTAATTGAATAAGCCATTCCAAACATACTATAATCTAATGCACTCTAGTTTTCAAGCCTGATATTTACCCAGAATGCTACCTGTTGACCCCGGGTTGTTGGAGCAGGTGCTGGACCTGTCAGACCCCTGGGGAAACTAGCGGCCGTAGCGCCCTTTGCCCCTGACTGACCCCCACCAGCAGCCGCTTACTCTGCCCATGGGTACCCTGGCATCGTATGGCACCATGCTGCC
>JAODKL010000081.1:8978878-8996668 GCA_026780765.1 Petrocephalus schoutedeni | reverse complement strand
GACTCGCAGTCGGAGATTTCCACCTCGCTGTCGCCTCCCTTCTCATCCGTACAGTCGCTCTCCCACTCAATCTCCTGCTGTTCCTCTGGGGAAGCATATACACACACAGACTATACATTCAACACATCCATTCAGCGCAGAGGAAACCTCGGGCAGGGCGTCACATGCACCCAAAGGGCAATTAGGACAATCACTCCCACAATCCCAGAGGACACCAGGCATACAAACACGCATTATTGAGCATTGTGTCTGTGTACAGGGCTTGCAAAATTTCAAAATCCCTGGTAGCCCTTCTGGCAGGCACTCTTCAGTTTTTGGTAGCCCAAAATAAATTTAAGTGGCCCGAATAAAAAAAGAGATTATTTTTAACGTATAATATTGCGCGATCGCAAAGTGAAAGTGAACGTAAAAAAGCGCAAATTCAAACGCGATTTCAATATTTCACATATTGACAGTGGCTCGTCGATGCCAGAAAATGACAATTACCCAGCTACATTTGTGAAAGAATGCAAAACCATTTCACATTCATATTTTTCCTCCCTATGATAGCCCGACGGGCAGGGCTGAGAGAGATTTTGGTAGCCCGAGTGGAAGACACAATAGCCCCGGGACGTCGGGCCAGCGATTTTGCGAGCCCTGGTGTAGGTTCTGTCACCTAGGACAAAATAATCTTAAGGGCAACTGGAGATCTTTGCAATTTCTTCTTTCTTAAGATTATTAAGCACTATTAAAGCATCCACAAGCTCCCATAATACTCTATCGGGTGTATAGCTGAGTTAGACACAGAACAACCATAATGCCCAAAATGCTACAATGCCGTTAATGTAAATGTGATGGACCTCCAGCAGAGCCCAGCACTCCGGGAAAGCGGAGCAGCCATCGTCCTGCAGTCACACTGCCAGCTGAGGAGCACGCTCTGACCTTGCTGGGGTCGGGTGACGGCGGCGATCATGCGGAGGAAGGTGTTGTAGGCGTCCCTCGTGGCCCGGAGGCGGGGGCCCCCCGCGGCCGGGGCTCCTCTGGCAGCAGGACGTCGGGCTTCTCCATCCGACACGTCGCTGTCGCTGGAGCTCCACGCGATGTGAACTTCCTGTCCCTCCGACTGGTGGTGCTCAGCTGATGCGGGTTGTGAAAGGAGCAGGGCTCAGGTGAAAAGGCACGGGAGCGGGCGTGGGACTGAACGAGGGGTCAGCACCCACTGCGCTAAAATAACAAAATTCTGGCAGCTCTTATGGCTTGGGGTGCATTTCGCCTTACGTCCAGTCAGCTTCAAAG
This sequence comes from Petrocephalus schoutedeni, assembly GCA_026780765.1. Classification (NCBI taxonomy): domain Eukaryota; kingdom Metazoa; phylum Chordata; class Actinopteri; order Osteoglossiformes; family Mormyridae; genus Petrocephalus; species Petrocephalus schoutedeni. The sequence continues at coordinate 8,995,393 of JAODKL010000081.1, read as the reverse complement.
AGGGCAGGGAAAATACCAACACCAAAATAAAGGAAAGACTCGGGCAAATGAGGGTCATCAAATCTACTGGAAGCAGGTGACTAGAAAAAGATCTCTGCGGCGACTTAGGATCGGGACGCATTTAACAGGAACTTCAGTAAAGGAGACGGCACAACTTGCTGAGGTTTCAAGTGGAACACTGGCTAAAGTGATGTGAACATGGACATCTGAGGGAACGATATCATTGGCTAAAGACAACTGAGGACAAAAACACCTTATCAATCCAGGGAAGAGTAAGCAGTTCATCATATACACCAGTGTTTCCCAATCTGGTCCTCAGGGACCCACAGACTGTGCATGTTTTTGCTCCCTCCCAGTGCCTACCGGGAGCAGTGGAGACTATTAGAGGGACTGCTTAATTAAGCCACATCCATTGCTGACAGTTGCATAATTAACCACGCAGTGCCCCTTGCAATAGAAACACCTGGGAGCAAGTTCAGCTGTTAAGTGGTAGGACACACAACCTCAGAGAAAAGGACCTTATCAGCCAACGACGATACAAGGCATGAGACAATGTATCATATATATCACAGTTAACATTTATGACAATTCAAATTATGGAAATAAATGTAATCTGAGACAGCTAAAATTTTTTATTTTAGGCTGCATCTTAGTAGGGGCAGCATGGTGGTGCAGTGGTTTGCATGGAGTTACCAAATTGCCCGTAGGCGTGCATGTGTGAGAATGGTGTGTGTGCCCCCTGCGATGGGCCGGCCCCCCACCCTGGGGCGTTCCCTGCCTTGCACCCATAGCCTCTGGGATGGGCTCCAGACCCCCTTGCAACAGGACAAGTGGTTACAGAAAACGAATGGGAGGATGGATGGATGGATGGATAATATCTAACAGCAACCTACTATCCCACCAGCAATTTCCCAACATCTAATGGAAAGCTCCCCCAGAAGAGTAGAGGCTATTATAGAAAGGATACTATGCTATGTTTTAAGCACATTCTTTATTCACAGTTAAAAATGTACTTTTGCGGGTAAAATGGTGCACAGAATAGAGATGGTTATCTCATTTGCAAGACCTTCATATGCTTGGCACCAAGACCAGAATAATTAATTAGAACATGGATGGAAGGGAAAACTTCATGTGGATCTCAAGAAGCAGCCTGCGTGCATATGCAACTCATTCCGGTGAGGGTTATGTGAAGGGTTCTGGCAGCTCTTATGGTCTGGGGTGCATTTGACTTTACATCAGATTAGCAGCACACAGGGCGGGGTAAATACAGACACAAAGCTGATCAGAGCGCTCACACTCAACTGAAGAGTAATTCATATTCAAATCTTCCATGTGCGCTTATGGTCCGCACACAGGGAGAGTGACAAATGTCATCATTGGGGGGGTCCACCAGACCGTGCGCATTCAGCTGAGATTTTTATGTGAAGGGGACATTATGCGTGTCAACTGACCATGTGCTAGGAAATTGACTAGCCATTTCCAGTAGGTGGCAGCACTGACAGAGCAGAGGTCAGTGAAGAAAGAGTAGAGAAAGTGGTGGTTGTAGTTATAGTCAGCGGTTATATGAGGTGCAGAGGTACACGCATACCTAAGAAATAAGTTATACAACATCTTCAAAAAGAACAATATTCCAGCATTCTGAAATTTCAGTGATAAAATTTAAAAGTGAGCCATTTCACTCCACTGCCAGTATTTGTGTTTTTTTGCAACACATATGCCCTCTGCTGGTCTGGTGGAATATCGTTACTATATGCATGTGGCGACCGTGATTATCTGCTTCCATGCAAAAATGTATGAGAGCCCGCGTGCACCACAACGACACGCAGAAAAAATGTGAAATAGCAATGTGACAGCTTTGTCAAACATTTTCATATTTGAAAAGGTGTATAAACTCGAAAAATAAATCTTGAAGTAGAATAATGAGCCATCTTAAGTACGTTGCAGCAATATAATTAGCTGTGATAAGTCCATCCTCTAATAAGTTTGCGGTTTATTCGGTTTATGCGCCTCTAGCGTGTCCCTGCTTACTCAGTGTGGCACGATTTGAGAAATTTAACAACGACTGAGGCGAACAAGCAAGCAAGAGCTGATCCTCTGCAGATATTTGACTTTCACCGCAGGGACATACTGCTGATTCCAGAGACGATATCCAGCAAAAGGGTGACTTGTCAGCACTGCTTCGTTTCTACTGGCACAACAAGTAAATGAATCCGATTATGCTCCTGCTGTTAATTTTATACTGTGTCTTTAAGTTACGGCTGTCGCTAAAATGTTCGTGAAAGTATTATACTGTGCAATCTGTTCTTAATAAAATTACAGTTAACCTGAACATGAACTACTGACTTGCCTTTCTCAGTAAGGGCAGGCACTATTGATAGAGTTCTAGATTTCATGCAGTTTATTTTGGGTTAAATTTCAATTCCTCTTTTGTTTGCAATGTGATTTTTTCCCCCAATATTGTTCAGCCCTAGTTTCAAGAGTGCACTTCACTTTTTAAGTTACGCAGCACTGCGCCATGCCTCATTTTGTTTGGAATACACACATTTTATCTTCCTCTAAAACACCATTTTACTCACCGGCACTTGACGTATTAGGAACTGCCTGTCTTATACTTTTCTTTTCCAGAGAGGAGAAATCATTCTGAAAAATTAAATAAATAAAATGAGAAGGACCACCAGTGAGAAGGAAATAGTTCCTGTTGGAACAACACCTGGTCAGAATTGGATGTCCTTCAATGCATTCCATCATCACTCATGCAAACGGCGACAATGTAAGAAAGCACTTTCGCTTAGTAATAAGATATCTTTACAGGGTTGTTTTGGCATATTTAAAATAGATCTCTGAGTATGTCACTGGATATGACAGGCTGTGAGGAACTCGGTGGTTTAGAGAGAGAACCTTATTAATACTTTACAGGGAAATTCTCTTGGGGGATTAATAAAGTACACACACACACAGGTAATGCAGGTAGTCGGGCGAATGAAAGGCTCTATAACCGATAACGGTAACCAAGTACGGTAACCAGCGTATAACGTAACTGCAGAAGCCCCGATGATGTGTGCCTTTGCCCGGCCGGTCCGTGACAGCGCCGCGGCGGCCCCCCCGCACCTGCAGCGTCGGCGTGTCGGCGAACGCGTCCCCGCAGCGAGCCCACGCCCGGCGGACGCACTCGGCCGGGCTCCCCGTGCGCCCGCTCCCTTGGCCGCGGAGGATGGGCCGCTTCACGGCCGGGGACCGCCGCTTTCCCTGCGGGGCGAGACGCCGGCTGTCACTCGCACTGACTCACATTGCCCTCTTAGGCGTTATGACGTCACCCTTACCTTAATAAAGCGAGACATGCTAGTCTGGCGGCAGGCGGATAAATATTGTGAACGTGCCGACAGAATGAGCCATTAAACGTCATTATTATACCATAATAAGCAGCGCGGTCATGAGCGGCACAGCGGAGCCTCGGAACGCGGTGCTGTGTAGTTTACAGTGAGTCCGAGCCGCGCGCCTTCCTGCCAGCTTTCCTATTGGCCGACACAGCTTCTTCTACGTATTATTCATTTTGGTAGCGAGACTCACTACCGCCACCGTGCGCAATGGAGGGGGACTTCGCGACCGATTGCGCGAATCGGAATCCTTTTTTTTCGCCACGTACGAAAAGCACAATGGACGTCTGTATAGTGCTTTCCGTGAAACCCAAAGCGGTTTACAGAAGCAACTGTGAGTCACTTAAACCACCACCACTGTGTGGCGTACCCCGTGATGATGTGACAGCAGCCATTTGCACAGTAACCTCACCACACAGTAGCCAACGTGCTGAAGGAGCAGGAGACAATTCACCAATTAGATATAGGGGATGATTAGGAAGCTACATTTCAAAGGGTCCCAGTGGTTAGTTTTAGACATCGGGGTACTGCAACTACTTTCCCAAAAATGCCCAGGCACCATTTACGATATCAGCGAGTCAGGACCTCGATTTCACACCTCATCCAAAGGACTGCACCAATTTTACAGCACAATGTCCCCAACACTGCACTGGGGCATTGGAATCCACACAGACCACAGGATGGGCTTTACCAGCTCGCCACACCAATACCTCTTCTATTTGTTCTGGTGCTAGCACAAGTAATAAATAAACAAGTAACATCTAGCCATGTACTACAAATGTGCGTGCGACAACAAGATATGGGCCACTCAGAGTTGCAGATAAGCTTAGACTCAATAGGAGTATAATTGCAGTGGGTGATTCAGTGTGGAAAGGACCCATAGGGACCAGTGTGCTTTTCATGGGACCTTGTTTAGGAGGGCAGTGGCCTGGGGGTAGAATCTGTTCAGACGGCGAGTCGTGCTTGCAGTCCTGGTTCTTACGCTCAGCTTTCACAGGGAAGGGAGACCCTGGAGGATGGCAAACCAGGATGAGAGGGGCCAGGCATCATTCTCGTGGCCCTGTCCCTCATACGTGATGAGTACGGGACTTCAAGCGGATTGAGTTGGCAGCCAATGATTTTCTCTGCACATTACACAATTTTCTCTGCTAAGAGTGTGATAAGGCAGAGGTAAACAAGACAGAAAAGAAGGCGGTAACATTGAATTCTGCTGCAGTCATGTACAACTGAGCCATAAACATATGTGTCAGCTTGAATTTTTCAGCCATCACAAGAAGTATGGGCTCTGTTGGGCCTTCTTAGTTTGGTTGGCCATGTTTGTGTCCCATTTGCGGTCTTGCTGAATGGTGGTGCCTAAAAATGTGAAGGTCTCAGTTCTGCTGACTACAGTGTTCTGCATGAGCAATGGGATACACAGCTTTTTGTGTGTTCTGTTCCAGGTTATTAACAGCACATCATGACACCAGTCAGCTTCCTTTCTCATAGTACCTGGACTTCTTGACATTTTTGAAGAGTCTAATCAGGGTGGTGCTCTCTGCAAACTTCTGAAATAGTCGCTTTCTGAAGTGCAGTTGCTGGTGAACAAGGAGCGAAACAGGGGAGAGAGAACATATACTTGTGGGGCACCAGTGCCGAGGAAGATGGGCTCTGAAACGTGGCTGCCCATCTTCACAGCCCATCTCCTGCTGGTCAGGATGTCATGGATCCAGTGAAAATACGTATTATTTATACTTACATCCAAGACTAGTTAGACACAAACAGCAGCCACTAATGTCAAGCAACATGTTGGTGTCCTGAAGTTTGTGGGAGAACATTTTGTGTTCGTTTTTAATAAGTCCAAGCATGTCGGCTCCATAGCTCAGGAGTTAGAGCCCTAGCCTTCAAAAACCAAGACTCCTGAGTTCCAGTCTCAGTGGGGCCTTAGCTCTAGGGGTGCTGCCCGACTTGGTTATGTCTATGGTCAGAAGGCCACTGATGTGAACCCTGTGTTTGACAGAGTAGTCTCATCTCTTTTGGGTCCTCAACCTTCCACAGACTTATTGAACATATGAGGTACAATCTGCATTTGATTTTAGAAATCTAGTCATCGTCTTCATTTTGCATGTGCCCTTTGTGGAATATTTTAAGTTGCGTATTTATAATATATACTGTGGTTACTAATTGTATCCTACTTGTATTTATCACTGTCACTTAATGTTGTGAGGTGTACAAACAAAACTTCCACTGGCCTCCATTCCATTTTGTTCAATTCTGTTCTATTCAAAAGAACATTTTGCTTTATCAAATTCACATTTTTTAAAAAATGGTGGTGGTTTAGTGTAGTTATTGTCTATCTAGACACTATGGTGCTTAAAATGCTCATTGTAATCTCAATTTAAATTTGAAAACTGATACTTTTACAATAAGCTTTACAAGATCTCAGCAGTATTGAGACCTGAAATGTTCTGAAAATTGTGAGTTTGATCCCAGGCTCAGCACTGTGGATGGATGGATGGATGGATGGATCAATGTTCCTCTGATCATCTACCAAGGTGTTCTTGCCTGTTTCTTATCTGCACCATGCAGATGATTTTTTTTCCATTTTCCTTTTCTGGTGGTCTCCTTTGAGATCCCAGCATGCCTCAGCAGCATATTTAATATTCCATGACGCAGAAGATCTGAACCCCAGCCAAACAATCACCTCACCTTGCACTTTTCCTACCAAATCCTCACATCGCCTTGGTCATATTAGTGATGTGATACAGTACAATTCACTTCCAGTACATACTGCCAGATGTCTCACAAGGGCAATTATGAGAAAATTACTAAAATTCCATATAGTTATCAATTCATAATTAGCATACTGATAATTGTGGTGGGATGAGAGACTGGACAGAGGTAAGAGAGGTGAAAGAAGCTTCATTAGGAACAGGTCTCTAAGGTATGTGAGAAGCTTGCAGGTGGTGCTGCGCCTTGCGATGGAGCCCTGGAGGCCAATTATGCATCAAACGTGCCTCTAAAATGACTTGATGCTCATACAACCGTCTATCCTCCATCTGGCTCACCCTCTGTTTATGAGGAAAAGTCCACACTTGTCCGAGATTCAAGAATAAGCAGTAAATGGTAAGTGATATCCTGCAATGAAGATCTTACTCTTACCCTTCTGGCTACTGGTAAGCACAAATTAAACACAAAATGCAAATAGATATTGTTATATCAAGACAATAAATACGTGTGCAATGATGACAATAAATATGTGAACACAGTACAATGTAAACATGCTGTTCAATGTAAATATAATGCGAATGTTATTTTGCAATGCTTTGGATAAGTAAGTCTGATAATTGGCCACTCCTATATGCCAGGTTGTTGGGTCTACAGATGTCCATGTGCACCACTGTCAATTGTGTGTGTACGTGTGTGTTCCTTGATTTCACACTCTCGTTGTGTGTTCCTTGATTTCACACTCTTGTAGTGCTCACCTGTCCCTTGGTAGGAGTGCAAACAGGCTGTACTGGGGGTGGGTACTGTCCTTCATGATGCTGTGGGCCCTCCTAATGACGATGGGGTGGTAAATGCTCCCCAGAGCTGGCACGGCTCGTCCTCAGGTGCCTCAGCCAGTTCTAACTACAGTACCTGCTATAGGGATTTGTGAAGTGTCTCCATCTCTGGAGTTCCCCACGGCGAAAGATCTCAGACAATTGTGGGAATAGTGAAAAATCCCAGGGTGAGGACTATGCAGCTGGAGTTTTTCCTGGTAGACGAGATGGTTTCCTCTATAGGATGGCAAATTGCAGAGAGAAAACTCTGAACAGCAGTAGAAAGTACCCTAGATGAGGTGCTTGAAATAGAACCGACTCTGTGGTGCCATTAGGAGACATCAATGCTCAACTAGAGACTGATGGAGATACCTGAAAGGGCACGATTGGAGGAATGGCTTCATGGATCTAAGCCAAAGTGCTGAATAGATATTAGACGTCTATGCAAGTTATGGATTGTTCAAAGCAAACACCATATTGAAACCTTGCAGCAGTGGCCAGGAAGCGGTCAGCATCTTTCATGGCGGCATACCAAGGACTCCACAGTAGACATCTATTGCGAGGGAAGCTGTTATCTAAAGAAGAAGGAGGCCTTAAGTGCAATATTTGCAAGGGAGTTGCACGGAAAGTGGACTTAAAAACAAGAATGGTCCTCCCTATTCTTAAAAAGAACTGCCTAATGGTTAAACCCAGGCTTCTGAAGGATCAATGTGGATTCTAGATGGTTGTGTAATGGTTTTTGGGCCTTTGTGCCTTGTGGGCTTGGAGAAGGCATATGACCATATGCCCCAGCACAAACTATAGGAGCTGTTGCAGTAATATGGAATATAGGGGCTTCTACTGCATGCTATTTGTTCCTTGTATGAATGCAGTAAAAGCTGTATCTGCAGCTCTGGCACATTACCGAAGTTGTTTAGAGTGCAAGGACGTCCAGTGTGGGGGCTGGAGGTGACTTCCCTGTTTTTTGCAGATGACATTGTGTTTTTTTCCTCATCCAGCCAGGACTGTCTTTTGGAATCATCCAGTGAGAAGGTACTTGAGAAATTCAACGCTGAGTGTGAAGGGGATGAGAATCAGCATCTCTATGGTATCCTCTTGGAAAAGAGAAGATCACTCCTTTCAGGCTAGATGAGAGAGTCGAGAGAAGTCTGGAGGTCCAAAGGGGGCTTTGAAATACTGCCACTGCTCCACTGATCAATGAAGGTCCAGCTGAGATGGTTTGGACATCTTATAAGGATGTCACCTTTATGGTTCCCAAGGGAGCTGTACCTGGCACGCCTCACTGGGCAGAGGCCCCAGGGAACACCCAGGACATGCTGGATGCATTATATTTCCCAGCTAGCCTTGGAACATCTACAAACCCTTTAGGATAAGCTGCAATCTGTGACTATGGAGAGAAAGGTCTGGTCTGCATGCTGCCACCGAGACCATCACCAGAAATGGCAGGAGAAACTTCATCAAACGGCATAAGTCTTCCGTAGAGGTCCTTTCACCAGATAATGCATTTCTCTAGACTGGTCTAGCACAACGATAATGCCTCCCATTTTCAGCACCTGTCTTGTGAAGTGTCCATCTACCCCTATACAGCAGGTGTGATTCGACCAGCAAGGACTATTCTTTGCTAGGGTGGTTAGCTGGGTGTTTCTTGAAGGTGATTAATTGTCATTGTTGACATACCACAGCAAACAACAACAAAATATGTCCTCAGCATTGAACCCATATGTGACGTAGCAGTGGGCAGCTAGTTCAGCACCCAGGGAGGAGGACCTTGCTCAGGGTGCCTTGCTGGGTGGGGAATCAAATTTTTGATCAGGAAAGCACTTCTCTAACCATTAGGCCACCACTGCCGCACAATACATTGAAAAATATAGCAACATTGTTCACTAGTACAAATGCAATTTGAGCACCAAGTATTTCGCGTATTCAAATCTTTGCTCCTTTGAAGATTCACATACCAACGTGCAGACGGCCAGACCACTTTTACAGCAGACCTTGAACCTGAAATTGCTTACGCTTGTAGCCACATTTGTAATTCTGTTTTAGCTACTTCAAATCACATCATCATGTGGTATTCGTTTATTTTCACCAGGTCCAGAACGTGTAAAACTGAAAATAAATAAATAAATAAAATAAATAATTCACGAAATAGCTCCTTCCATATCCCTTTAAACCACTCATCCAGAACATGTACTAGGCTAGATGCAGGCTAGTATAGTCATATAGATAGGATGCTATGAAGATAAGTGTAATATAGTACAGCATGTCTGACAAATTGATATAAAGCATTAAAGATAAGGAAACAAGATTCCCCAATCTCAAGCATATATCCAGCAGACAGTGGATTATACTGTAGGTACTGTGGTAGAGAAGCTCTTGGAATCACAATAAGATGAGTACATTTGCGACATTAGCACCATAAACGGTGGCGAATTCCTCTAGGCTGTACATAGCATTTGCAGGCGTCAACGACAAATAAAAATAAATCACGCGTTTGCCAGGGCGCTCCTTGAAGTGGCATATGTATCCCACTCATGTTGGTGCCAAATCAATAATTTTGTATAAGTTTTTAAACTTAAATATAAACATTTAGTAGTGATATTAAAAACGTTGTGCTTCCCTCATCGCCAATTTTAATTTAAGATAAAGAAAAATACTATTGGCCCATACGTTTTTATTAAGAAGAAAAGAAAAAAGCTAATCAAGACTATAAATGCGTACACCGATTAGACTCCGATTTCGCACCGAGGCCAAACCCGAGTAATTCAGGAGCAGCAGCTCCCACCAGATTACGGGATCCAGCCGCCTTCCCGTTAATTCTACGCTGCTATAGCCGGGGGCCGAATGAGCGAGGCCGGGCGGGCGGGAAGTGACGCAGCCGCCGGAGAGGCTGCGAGCCGCGGCGGAGGAGCGGGGCAGATGCGGTGCTGACACCAGCCCGTGGCACAGCCCACCAGCACCGGCGGAAAGCACATACATCTCGCATCCCCAGGCGGGCCAGCATGTTCCACCACCAGTATGTTACGCGGCAGCAGCTCGCGGGCTTCGACAATTACAAGGTAAAGAGGAAATATTATATGCATAGATTTTATTTTTCTCTAGATTATTGTTGCCCCATAAGTATTTATTTCTGGGTGCTGGACGAAGCACGCAGCCCAGTCACTGGTGAATGGTGTGATTGTAGCTATTGCTGCGGATTATGCAATTAACATTCAGAGCACAGCTCGGATGTAAAATATAAGCAGATATGAAGCAGACGCCCGCTGACGTTCAGCATCATTTATCGATATTAAGATGGTATATTGAGCCTGAGCTCCCGATCTGCTGACGTTAAGCAGATCGTACAAAGCACTCCGGGGGTATTTAAAAAAAAAAAAACACTTTCCGATCTGCGATATAACGATGCATGGTAAACTAAATATATTTCTTTTGTGCTGAACAGTATTTAGTAGTAAGCTGATTTATGAAAAAAAAGGACGTTTATTCAGAAGGCATTAGTTAATCACGGACGAAAGGGTTCATTAAGTAGCCAGAAAAATGAAGTGAAATAATAATTAGAAATGCAAACTTGATGACGGTGGTTTATATGCAGGTTTGTGTTTCAAAGTCGCGGTTTCTGGATGGAGACGGCGGCGTGCGGTCAGGCGATGTCTCGGCAGGTTGGACGCGGCTTCCCCCTTCATAAGCGCCTCGGACGCTTCGGAGGCTGCTTATTCTCCCTGTACAATCAATATCGATGGTATTAAACTACATGCTTTGGCTTTGTATCGGGAAATTAATATTATCCACTTAGAGTGCAAAAACATTTAGATGATGAAATCTTAATTGGAGGAATGTTGTTGATTCTATATTCGATTGGATACTTTCTCATCCTCTGTGTCCATCTGTGCATTTCAAAGCCCTTACTGATCTGCAATGTAATCTTGATTCTTTCATTTTTTCTCCAATTGGTGGGATATTTTATTAATACGAAGTCTGATGGACGTTATTTATGAGAGCAGAGTATTTATAATTAAGTTATTTGTTATAATTATATTCTTGATCTACAGTCTGTCATGTTCCGTCATTTCAGTCAACGCTTATGCAAAAGCACGTCTCCAGAAATGCCCTTTCTTCTTAGTGAACTCTACTGAATCGTCGTCCTCTCGGGGAAGGATGCACAGTTTCCGCTCTACCTTTGGTCTGGGCCATTAGTCCCTTTTTAAAAACATCTACTGTTCCATTTGCTTACACTGTCTTAAGCCTCCTACTGTAGCAGCCCTACCGTAAGTGTGAACGACACTGGTTTAATCTGTAACTCGGCTGTAGTGATCGCTGTCCCATGACCTGATGGCCGGGCACGCTCTCACTCTCACACGCTCACGCGCAAACATATACGCCCATCTGAGGTCGGATTAATGTGCTTTATCTCATTGAAATAGTATCAAGCAGCCAGCAGTCTTTAGGGATCGCACTTGCAGTGGGAGGGAATCGTCACTGACCGCATGGCGTATAAATGCTCACATGCGTCCAGTGCGGCCCACGGCGTAGGGGAACGCGGGATGTTTGTTCAGAGCGGACTATGGTGCAGCATCGGTTTGCTTTAAACGTATGCCGTCCAGGCATGTTTGAATGGTAAACAGGCTGTAGGGCCTGCGCCGGCCGGTCGGAGCCATGTGACTCGGGACAGGGGGCCATGCACGGGCGCTTCATTTGGTTAAGGGAGTCGAGTTGAAGTAAATCAAACAGCGCCGGGGATTGGACGGAAGGAGAGGATGAAAATGCACAGGAGGACAGAGCCGGACTCGGGTCGGCGGGTCGGGAGCAGGCGAGGCCTTAGGTCAGTTCCGTCGCGTGGAAAACAGAAGTCAGTTGGATGCGATGAGAGTTAGGGCCTTGAGTGAAAGGGGCTTCTCCCTCCCTGCTCTGGGGTGGCTTTATTCATAGGCTGTCCTAAGCTATAGCCGAGGTTCCGGTCAAACATCAGGGCCCCGGCCCGCTACAGTAGTTACGGGGGCAATACCGGAGCGCCCATCCTGATGTCAGCCTAGGGCCCCCAAATAAGTTAATCCACCTCCCCCACTCTCCCACACTTTTGCGCTATAAAATATTAACTAGTTTGAACATCCGACTTACGGACAACTCATACTTACGAACCGAGCGCCATGAAGACTATTATATTAGAAAATCAGGTTAGATACAATGGTTTGTATTAATGAACACTCACTACTACTACTGATGTTCGTGAGAACATTCCGCAGCTTCAATGGTGTGTGACTTGAGGTACAGTACAGTACTTTGATTATTACTGTAAAAAATTATTGTTTTTTTAATGTATTGTATTATTACTGTTTTGACTACAAATTCGGCTTGGGGAACTGATCTCGTTGGTAACCTCGGCTCGAGCTGCACTGGAATTGTACACCTGCACTGGAACTGTATACTGTAATACATGTAACAGTGAAATGATTCTCTCTCGAAAGTTCTCCAAAGCTAGTGTCTGCCTTCCGGTTCTGTTTCAGTACAGTGCAGTGGACACCAACCCCCTTTCAGTGTACGTCATGCAGCATCTGTGGAACCAGCTGGTCAAGGTGGGTTCCGTCTATTAAACGGATTAATCACTGCGTTCATTCCCACTGTCAGCCGATAATTATCGCCAACTGTAAATCAACACGCTCAGTTAGCAGTGTTCAGATAATGACGCACCTTGGGGTTTTTCCTCCTACAGGTAAGTGGTGAAGCCATCTCACGAAGCCCCCCCCTCCAGTGTTTTATGGCACTGCAGTGGTTAGCTATTGGGGTAAATAAAGGGAGATACTGGACTGTACTAGTCGCTAGCAGTATAAGTACTACTTCTTGAAAATCAATGACATGTCTGCAAAAACTCATTGTCCTGGTATTTCCCGTATAGCTGTATGACTATATGCTGTTTCAGCTGAATCAATTTCATTCTTGTGTTTTTCATTGGAAATCTAAGATGAGAATATTCATTTTCACTTTGGAAAAAAAGCGTTATCATCTTGAGGTACATTGCATGATGCCCTACATTATATTACCTCCTTGGAGGAATTGCAAAGTCTCCACCTTTCCATCTGAAACACTTTCTTATTTTATTTTATTTTATTTCATTGGTAACTTTAACTACGGTGCCTTAACCTACATGCGTGAATTTTCTGGAATGTAAATGAAGTGTCTAGTGCATTTGTTTCACCCGTTTTAGAAGATGACAGGCAGGGTGACAGCAATAGCTCCTCTAAGGGAGCTCCGCAAAGACGAGCCCCAGCAGAGTTTAATGTGGAGGACGAGCTAATAAAACAGCTGCTTTTGGTGCTGAAACCTGCATAGGGCTACTGTTTTTGTTGTATAAATATGTAGTCTAATTTAGTCCAATTACATGTCCACAAAATTACAATCAGTGATAAATTAATATTTAGTTATTTTATCGGGAATCGATAAAAAAAATCGGATTGATAAGAAGAATCGATAATGGCATTGACATCAGTAATTTCTTATCGATTCCCATCCCTATGCATGAAACATCAGCGGACGCCATGCACGCTCTTTTGTGCCACGTTGTCCTTTTTTAAATGGCATCCTCACTTCGGTCCAACCATATAAGCAAAGAATCACCCCTCGCCAAAATCGTCAAAAATAGAGATCACTTCAAGTTATGGTAGTGTAAAAAAAAAAATTGAGATACTGTGATTGCCTGGGACATTTTATGTGACCCTGTGCATGACGGGATATTAAGCATGATGGCATATTAAGAATTGCGGCATATTAACTGCTTAATTATCTCAAGACCCACACCCCCATCGTTTCTCCATCATGTACTCAAAAGATTTTCATCGCGGCAGTTGCCGGTGCTTTGGTGACAGTCCCGGGGCTGTAGCTTTGTCAGAAATGCTCATTTCCTTATCGTATCACATGCCGCATACATATGGCACTTGTAGGGTGCTCGCTGTCCCACGCCTTGATACTTGAAAGTCAGGTTGAAGCCCCCCGAAACGACTGGACGGCTCACCTTTGACTTCCGGGAAATATGTCACATGGGTGAGACACTTTGGGGGCATTTTTTCAATCTCGCGCTTGCTTTCTTTTTTTTTTTTTGAGGACATTCGAAGGCTTTGGGGCAGATTTTTCGGTCACCTGGACATCACTCTGGCCTTTACTGTAGTCTCTTTGGAGTGTGTTTCCTGTCAGAAGGGGGGCTGTAGAGCTATTTGGCACCTCTATTAATAATAAAGCCAGAGGAAAGGCCTGCACGCTTGGTTAGGCTGCCTTCGGCTTGTTTATCTTGGCTAGTAAGGGACCATGTCCAAAGCGTGAGACCTGTGTGTCGTGTAAAGCACAGTTGTGATATGAATAGAAATAATTAAAATGATAATGCAGGTGAATATTTTCTGTAAACAAATGGCCATTTCAAGGTGTATGACCCAATTTCACTTTTGTGGTGAGTAGGTGATAGGTCTCATTTCAGCGTACTGTAAAGAAACTAGCCTACGTGTGATGTTCTTTTTGTCTCTCCCAGCAAATGACAGATTTGCCTCTGGTCGATCCCTAGAGTGGGGAATGCATTTTGGCTGGATATGTATGATGCGTGTAGAAAGTCCTTGCATAAAGCTGCTTTCTGTAGTCATTGCTCGATTTCTCCTCAAGGCTCAGGTGCGTTTTCAGGTCGAATAAAGAGTAGATGTTTTAAAATTACAGAACAAATTTGTGCCGTAACCCAAAATGCTGAATTTAGTTCCGCATATGCTTGTTTATGAGCTTGGTAACCTTAAACTAACCTTACTCCCAGCGCTGTACAGAGGCCGCGTGGCTGCTTGTGGCAGGGTCTGGGTGAGTGACTCCGCCCCCCCAGCCGCCTGGCGCGACGCTCTGCTGACGTGCTGTGTCCGCCTTGTCTTGCAGGCCGTGCCTCTGTGGCTCGCTCCCAACCTGTTGACGTTCACTGGCTTCCTGCTCATTTTAATGAACTACCTCCTGTTGTCGTTCTATGACTGGGATTACACGGCGTCAGGTAATCTCCGCCCCCCTGCCCCCCCGCCCAGCCTGTTATAAGGGTTAGATGACCTGTCTGATAATCCACATCAGCACCCTGAGATGTGTATGTGAGTTTATATGTGTGTGTAAACTCTGTATATGTAGCACAGCGCGTTCATTCTGTCCACAAAGACATAAAACCCCACATGAGAATAAGAAGCATTTCTTATCTGTCTGGTTTTTCGGGGCTCCAGGCTCACTGTGACCACAAATGGATGGGTGGTTCATTCTAAATAATATAACATTTAGTGGTATGTTTGCACATATTTAAAGGAGTGTCTGTGCTGTCAATGCTGCTGTGCAGGTCCCGGCTCCCAGCATGTCCCAAACTGGGTCTGGACTGTGTCCGGCCTGGCCACATTCTCGGCATACGCTCTGGGTAAGTGTGAGTAGGCGGTGGCTATGGGCGTGGCTTACGGGTGGGTGTGGCTTTGCTTAAGAGGGAGGGAGGGGTTAGTGTGTGTGAATGCAGCCGGTTAACAGGAGGGATGTCAGCCATGATTTTTATGCAGGAAGAAGAGAGGTTCGGGGGGGTGGGGTTGGTTTTAAGCAAGGGGGGGGAGAGTAACTGGTGAGTGTTGGGTCTGCTTAAAGAGGATCGGCGAGGCTATGGGTGTGTGGAATTATTTGACATAATTTGAGATTAATGGAAAAAAATATATCTTTTATTTTCATATTTTTTTTTACTTATTAGAGTATTCTAATAAGTTAACCATCTGCATCTGCTTTTCATACCACCTGCATATATTGTGATGTACTGATAGATTAACCTTCAGCTAGTATATCTATCCCGAGCTTGGTTTATAGGTTGTAGCATAATGTATATAATGGTAAATACATGGGTTTGACTTGGACTGTCATTGTGATGCCCCACAGACTCCATTGATGGGAAGCACGCTCGCCGCACGCAGTCCTCCAGCCCTCTAGGGGAGCTCTTTGACCATGGCCTGGACAGCTGGGCCACCTCCATTTTCAGCTTGTCCTTCTTCTCCGTGTTTGGCTTGTGCAAGGCCAGGGCTGTGTCGGCCTACATCCTCTACTGCATCTTGTGCATCGTCCTGGTCACGTTTGTGCTCTCTCACTGGGAGAAGTACAACACAGGGATCCTGTTCCTGCCATGGGCATATGACCTCAGTCAAGTGGTCAGTACTGGGATCCTGTCACTGGGCTGCTGAGATAAAATATGTACTGAGGAATAGCAGCGGTCGATTTGATGGTTCAGTAGCAAGTACAGGCTATCAAAACCTTGGCAGCCGCCTCAGACTGGAGATGCATGTTCGACAAAGTACAATTTAAAGTGTTCGACAAACAGTTTCTAGCATGGCAAGGATTCATTACCTTGGCCATAAAAATCCCTCACCTGGTCAGCATGGCGATGGATGTCCTAAATGCATTTTGCTCAAAAATTGAATGAAATAGATTTACAGTGGTGGCCAAAGTTATTAGAACACTTGGCATATTTAAACGGTTTCAGTCGTTTTTGTTGAACTGGCCATTAAAATACCCATAAAACAAATGAAATACCTACAAAGTGATCATTATGCTCTATAAACGATAGAATAGAGCCTTCATAAGGAGAATCACTGTGCTAAGTCTGGACC
>JAODKL010000081.1:8957512-8967796 GCA_026780765.1 Petrocephalus schoutedeni | reverse complement strand
GAGTGTGTGTCTCCCCTGTGGTTTGGTGAGTATCTCCCTGTGGTGAGTGTGTATCTCCCTGTGGTGAGTGTGTGTCTCCCATGTGATTTGGTGAGTATCTCCCTGCGGTGAGTGTGTGTCTCCCCTGTGGTTTGGGGAGTATCTGCCCTTGGTGAGTGTGTGTCTCCCCTGTGGTTTGGTGAGTATCTTCCTGTGGTGAGTGTGTATCTCCCTGTGGTGAGTGTGTGTCTCCCATGTGATTTGGTGAGTATCTCCCTGTGGTGAGTGTGTCTCCCCTGTGGTTTGGGGAGTATCTGCCCTTGGTGAGTGTGTGTCTCCCCTGTGGTTTGGCGAGTATCTCCCTGTGGTGAGTGTGTGTCTCCCCTGTGGTTTGACCCCCCCTGTGGTCAGTGAGTGTCCCCCTATTGAGGACATGTTGATTCTGCTGCTCTTCTGTCCAAAGTCAACATGTAGATCTCCCTGAATGTAGACAATGGCAGGGAATAGAACAGTGAGACATTTGTGATATATTGGCAGATGAGTAATGGCAAAGGTTTCCAGGACAGTCATTCAGAGACCTATAGAGATATAACTCTCAGATCATTTATCTGAAAACCTCTCCTTAACTTAGCTTTAAGTAGGTGTAATGGCTCAGTTGCTTGTGTATCCCTCCAGGGGAACTTCTGTTGTACCATAAGATGTGATGCTTCACCAGGTTAGTGTGCCCTTGGGACAAGAGGAAGCAGATGGCTGCCATCCATGGGCACTTCCTGTCATTGTGTTCCTTAAGCCCTGCCTGTGCCCCCCTCACCCCTCCTTTCCCATTTTGAATTTGGCCGCTCCCATGTGCTCTGGTTTGCGGCCATATTCATACCAAGAATACATTACGGAAACGGTTGCCTAGGCATCCATGCTTAAACCTGATTGGCCCTTGTGGCCGTGATGAATCACAGCAGCGGGAGGGACAGAGGATGATGCAGGGCCCGAAATGGCATTCAGACACGAACAGGAGATTTTCAGGAGTATAAGGTGCCTGATGGATCTATACGCATAACATCTGTTTGAAGCTATGAAGCTCTTTTTATCTTCTGAGATGTCTGCACCCCCACCACCTCTTCTTCTTTTAGGGAAAACAGCTGAGTGAACATCTGAATATTTACATATTCTCCCTGGACAAGAAGCACCAGAACTAGCGCTGGCCCCCCCAGAGACTGGACCCGTCCAGCGGTGTGGCTGCAGAGCGGCACCTCAGAGACGGAGACATCGGAGGCAGAGACACGCACTGCCCGAGAAAAGCATTAGAGCCCCTCTCAGGTAACCAGTCAGGAGGGACGTGACGGCTGCAGAGATGCACTCTGGGAAATACCTCTCTGTGGTAGAATATGATACTGGCAGCAAACCTGGCATTAACGATGGACTTGCGGTCAAAGGCCGCGGCACACGGTCACATGGTCATGGAGCAAAGGTTGCAACCATAGCAACCCAAGAAGCCTCACTTCCTAGGAATGTCCCCTTATAAGGGTTCGGGGGAAAACAACTGCTTCATTTTCAATTCACCACAGTACTATGCTGTGGAATCATTATAATTTTAAAGATTTATACTATGTACAGCGTATGTACTGGACTGTTAGGGAAGTTATTTTCTGAACGTAGCCATTTTATGACTGTAACATAGACTGTAATGGTACACATTCCATTCTAGCAGATAGCGTTTGCATTGTTTTGCCAAAATGTTCTTGTAGTCAACATCAAAATGGGTCATATTAACAAGCATTTGAGTTTTCTTTGTCTTCCGTTCTCATATAAAAAACCTTAGAAAATGTATTGTTTGCAACGAAAAGGGACATTCATATTGAAAATGATTTTTTTTGCCATATTCTCACAGAAATAAATTATTGATAATTTAATAATGCAAACTGGTAGCAATGAAAGGATAAAGTAGGAAACGTGAAGTGAGTAGTGGACGGTCCCTGTGACCTGGTGTAGTTTGTCACACTGTGCAGATATGTAACTGCAGCTTGGTACTCCAGCCTAATGAAACACAAAGGGAAGAAGGGACCCCTGGAGTATAGCGGAGCATCTTAGCAGGAACACTCTGTAGACTGCATTTGTGTACCTTCTTTCTGTCACATGGTTTCAGGAGGTCTGTGGCTCGCTCAACAGAGACAGATTTAGCCCAGAACCTGACCTGAAGTTTCTTAGCTTGTTTTGTTAGGTATTTTTCTCACAGAGGTGTGTAAATATGTTTCGGTGATCACCGAGCGTCTCCGAAACGCAGTGCTGCCGTCACTCGGGATGTTTTTAAACTTTGTCAGGATGAAGCCTTTTTTATATAACAAGTCTTGCAGCTTTGTCTCTTAAATGGACAAGGGGCTGGGGGGGGGGGGCACTGTGCCACAGTGTGAGAACACCCAAAGGAAGATCAGTCTGGCAGGGGATTCTCCGGAACAAAATGCAGTGCATTTAAATCTACACTAATACCTCTGGATCAGAGAACCAGGACACTGGGCGCTTGCAAGCTTCCAGCTTTTGGAAAATGTTGAAATCGCATTGCCAGTGATTTCTCGCTGTATTCTGTTAATGACATCAAAGTACTGGGCATGTACTGGGACGGTTTCCTAAAAAATACTAATGAATGAGATGCTCTGAATGGAATAAATCAAAGCACATTGTTGTAAATGTTGAATTATTCTGAATGTATCAAAGGTTTAATGATACATAATGTTAGTTAAAAAAAAATGAATCATATTGAAGTATTTATTGTTAGATTTTGTTTTCGGTCAGTATGGATATGGATGCCTATGAACTTTGTCATGTTTTTTGATGTATGCACTATTTGTTCTTACTACGCCTCACTTTTTGGTTCCATTCCATCATTAAATACTGTAATTCTGTTTAGTTTACCTAACTGTAAATTTGTATAAATATTGCATTCCTAAACAGTTGCCATTTTCTTGAATCGAATATTATTTGTGGGGTGATTTGTACAGCTTCCCTGTATGTGGTTGGTTCTGGAAAAACGACGCTGTAAAGAGCAAACGTCAGCCGGAGTCTTTTGGTCGGTAGATGATCCAGCCCCTAGCAGGAACTGTGGCGAAAACAGAAAGTGCTTCATGTTTGCACCCGTTTGGATGTTAAATTATAGAAGACACTTTCTTTGCTCAGAGTACAAAATAAAAACAAATATTTGTATTAATGCAGAAGGAAGCTTAATAAATTGAGAACTGAGGTTTGACGACTGTACCGCTTATTTGAACAGTACCGTTATGCTTCAGCTCCTGCCCCAGGGCCTGAGTGTAGTTTGCATGATCTTCCCTTGTTTATCTGGCTTTTCTCCGTAGTCTAGATCAGTATTCCCCAACCTGATCCTCCTGGACCCCACATTTCTGCTCCCTCCCAGCTCCCGGTAGCAAAAATGTGAACTATCTGGGGGTCTGTAAGGACCAGGTTGGGAAACACTGGTCTAGATTCTTAGAAGGACCCTGTCCATAGTGACACCCCCCCCCCCCCTCCCCCCCAACTTTACCGGACTTATTGTCCTCTATTTGAGGTGATTCCACCACTTAATGGGTATTGAAGACTTAGTTTAGTGCAAAACTTTCAATTTTTTTGCCCGAAGGACAAATGTAAAATTGTGACCCTTACATTAAAATAAATAAATGAGAAGTTGGATTATATGTGTCATGCATCATCCTTAAGCACTTCTCCAGTGTGACAGTGATCCAATCCCAGGCAGCGCAGGCTGAAGGCAGGGGAGCATCCCAGGTGGGATGTCAGCTTATGGGTGGTTGCAATGGTGTTTCTTCTAGAGATCTAGCTTTTGTTGCAATGAGCTTGACATTTGGTGTGATTCTCTCATTTTGCAAAGTTTTCCTCTCTGCATGTGAACCTAGAACGAGTGTGCTTCTCTCATTGCACTTCGTGCTTTCTCACACCGGCGAGCTAATTAGCCACATACTGTGTTATTTCAGAAAAGGTGGAGCTCGGAGAAGCACACATTTAAGATGTCCTAAATTCAGTCAAGACAGCATGGGAATTTTAACATTAAAACCTTCCCGTATTTCTGGCATATGGCCTAAATTTACTTGCATGAAAAAAATTTGTAGCTTTGCCCCCCTCTGACATTTTCTGAGGTTTACCATAGCAAAGGATACCTTGGTTACTAATCAAACATCCATCCATCCATCCATCTTCTGTAACTGCTTGTCCTATTCAGGGTTGCGGGGGTAAGGACCCTATACCAGAGGCTACAGGCACAAGGCAGGGAACAACCCAGGATGAGACACCAACCCATGGCGGGGCACACTCACACACCAGTCACTCACATGCACACCTACAGGCAGTTTGGTAACTGTAACCTCAGCATGTTTCTGGACTGGGGGGCGGGAAGCCAGAATTAAACATAAAAATTAAAAAAGCTAAATGACATTTCAAAGAAAATGAACAAAAACTGTATGACACACACTTCATATTGTGAACTAAATTCAAAGCAAAATAAGAGAGTTTAGGGGGGGGGGGGGGGAAACTAAATACCAGGTAGGAAAATAGGAAAGGCGACATTTAGCAGCTAACAAAGAATGCTGCAACGTATCGTATAGTACCGTTTCTTTGTTGCTCTACACCTTGAGAGAACAGTGAGTGTGCTAAAGGAATGATACCGGCCTACCCGCGGGTGTGAAATGTCTCCTGGCATGCCATGCTATGTGCCGGTCATCGTTTTCAGCACTGAGATTATTAGGGCAGCTAGGCTAATTTAGCCCACACTATTTAAGTCTAATGATTTATAGGGCAGATGGACCTGTAGACAGTAACGAGCGCGCTCCACTTCAAACAGAATTTAGGCTGGTATCGGGGTCCCATATTCACATTATTTGGCTTTCTGATCACAGCCTAGTGTTTGCCGAAAAGCAAACTTGCGACGTGCTAGAGAAGAACGTGCTGCTTTTCATGCCAACACTGCATTTCCCCATGCCGCCGGCACGGGCACTTCATGGCAAACTACCCGAAATGCTGCATCAGACAGGCATGGAAATGAGCGACCCCCGGCCATCCAATCAGCGATGCAGACAGCATTACCAAATGAAGCAGCATTATAAATATACAGCTGGCTAAATCCAGAGTGTGGCAGCCAATGCATTTCGGCAAAACTGGCACCTCTATGATGCACCTCAGGTTGCATTTATTATTCAGACAGGTGGATTAGTGGATTAGTAGGGTATCAGAAGCACTTAACTCTCCCGTAAGAAAATTTCACCCTGGAAAGTAAACTTGCTACTTCCTACCTATGCAATGCATATCGATCCTACATGTCCGACTATCCATCCATCCAATTCATCCTTCTTTCGATCCCATCCATCCATCCTTCACACTTGCACGTTGCCCTTCCTGCTGGGGAGATGTTCTCTTTCCCTTCTCCTCAGACATATAGCTCCGGGAAAAAAATTAAGAGACCACAGCACAATATTTACTTTCACTCATTTCTCAATCTATGGTTATGCTTATGTGTAAAATATACACGTATTATTTTTTGCAAAATGCAGCCTGGTTCTTCTCCGTTTCTTTAATCAAGGCCTCATTTGGCCTCAGTGGCTTTATGGGGCTTCAGTCATGCTTCTCGGAGCCTGATACTAACTGTCCTAGCCGTGCACTTCACACCACTTAATGTTTCCCATTCCTTATGAAAGTCACGTCATCCTCCCATTCATGAGGCACTGCTGGATAAGCCCATGGTCCATCTCTGGCATTAGAAAGTCACTTCCGCCCTCTACCTGGCTGGTCTCAGGTTATTGCCAGTGTGCTGCTTCACATTGTTCTTGTGTAGGCTTCTGCCGTTTTAGAAACGTTGAAACTGGAGGCAACCCGCTCAGTGTAGCCTTCTGCCAGCAGAACCAGGATTAAACTAGGATTTAAAAATGCATTTTTTATTATTATTATTTTTTTTATTGTGCTGTGGTTAAAATTTTTTCCGGGGCTGTATGTATGTGCATGTATACAGAGAACCAGAAATATACATTATAAACAAACTAATTTAATAAAGTAAGAAATTAAGGGGATACTCAATGCTGGAATGCATCCTGAAATGAAAGTCATTTAAACAGCAGGTAGAGAGTGAGGGAGCTGACAAAGAGAACATGAAGAGAGAGACGGTACCGGACAGACAGGACAGACAGGACAGGACAGACAGGACAGACAGGGCGGGCGTGTGTACAGCATGTGAAGCCACTGCTTTATTTTTCATTCAAAGGTGTACTTTTTATTGTAGCAAATCCATCCAAATCTCCTTAGCTTTGAAATGGCAGGTTAAACGTACAAAAACACAATTCACTTAACGTTTTTGTTTTTTATTAAATATGTAAAAAGATAAAAGCAGGTTGTTATTCACAATGACAAAAAAAAAAAAATACTAGCATGCAGCAGATTGTGGGGAAGGTGCAATGACTGGCGCATTGCGAGGGAAATGTTTCGCATCTAAGGAAATCCCCAATATTTTTTTTTTCTTTTGCTATTTATACCTATAAACAGTACATTTGTTTACATTCCTTTCCATTTTACAAGTAATATATGAATAAAGCGGTATGTGAGCAGTGGAGTTTATAGTAAATGTACGGAGGAACAGTAACATACTGCTGTACTGTACTTATATTACAGTACCCAGTGAGCGTTCCATGGACTCGTTAAAAATTAAATAAGCAACTCTTATACATCGACTTCACTGATACTTCAATTCCTTGGAATTCGTAATAACGGTCACAAATAAAACAAAATCTAACTTACGAGCTAAGTTGAATTGTCACCTCAACTGCTGCAAAATAATCCCCCATTTACATGGAAATGAGCATGCCTAGTGTACACAGCCTTCCTCATTCAGTATACTGAAAGTAAAAAAGTCAAATCATTCATTTTTCATTGTTCTACAAGATGCACTAACATGGTGACACGGGGTGGAGGGGGGGGGGGTCGTTCAGGGCCACACTTATTGCGTTCATACATGATGAACAGAACCGTTATGCAAGATGCCGTGAAAACGGGGGTGGGGGGTGATCTTGCTCCCATGTGAAGCGTGAGCCCTACAGGTCGCAGGTGGAGTGATGTGGCGTGGGTCAGAATGACGCGGTCACACTGTCCTCTGTCCCATTGACGCCAATGACAGGGGGATGCCCGGGGGTACTCCGACGACAGGCACAAAAGCACATGAACGCTGCACTGGGGGAGGGAGGGTGGGGGCTAGGGGCCTCAGAGCGGCGCTTGAAAGCCACTCAGCGGGAGTCGCTCCCCCGGCACACCTGGAGCCGGGTGACAGCTATATTATTACGCGGTGTCTGAGGGACTCACCCCTGGGACAGGGCCACCTGGATGTTGTAGCACGGCAGGAGCGGCCGGTCAGAGAACTCAAACTCAAAGACGCCCCGCCGCTCCCCCGCACCTTCCTCCTCCTCCTCGTCCTCGCCAGGTCCGGGCGGGTTGGCCAGGATGTCGAAGGCGGCCCAGTCCTCAGCAGGCTCTGTAAGTAGCAAGGCACAGGCAGTGTTCAGAGAAGCACTGCTGGTGCTGGCGCGCGCGCGCGCACACACACACACACACACACACACACGCGCGCGCACGCCAGCCAGACGGCAAACTGAGGAAGTCTCATGTGGGGGGCGGGGGGGTCTGTTCCTGTCAGATGACGGGGCCCCATGTCTCCATCTGCGGGTGATTTGGGGGCAGGCCTTACGCAAACCGCACCACGGCAGCACTCCCCTTCTCGCCGAAGCTGTGCCAAAGGCCCCTCGACCCAGGAGCCCCAAATCACCGGCGAGCTCTGGACTCCCATCGCTCGCCAGATATCCGCTCGTTTTAAATCTCGCTACGCTGTGCAGACAGCGTTCCGGGGAGAGCTGGGAATGCATGAAGAGCGATTCTGGCAGGCAGTAAATAGCTGCTGGGAGTTTGAATGCAATTATCCCAGTGATTAAACTGGGAATGTAAGAAAGGGGGAGGGGGAAAAAGAAAAGACGACGTGGACAGAATTACTGCCTCTTCTTCAGGAGGAGGAAGAGGAGAGCTGGTTATGGTTGGTGGGGGGGGGGGGGTCCATTTCCTTCCTACAGCTGGGCTGCCAGGCGATAAGCACTTGAACGGAGTCAATTTATGGATTTTTATCTCAACCACCTCAACTCCCCCCAATTATTGCCCCAGCAGTAGGAATTTAGTGGAAGGGGTGCTCTTTCCAACCACAGGTCTGAAATGCATTTCTAACCCATGTCTTTAGGGTGACCCCTGCTTATGCTTACATGAGCTCCACTGTCCATTACTTTATCATTCTAATCTTCTAGAGTATACACCGTATTGCCACATTTGGGCTTCTGACATAATAGGAGAGTGCCAGAATTCTGCAAGGTTAACCCTGAGCATTTGCTGATCCTCAGTCCCTGGGGATGAATGGCTGTCACACCCCGGGGGACCTTGTACTGGGACACGCGTGGCTATATGACAGAACTCACCGCACACGGCGCTGCCGTACAGCTCCCAGCAGAGCCTGGGGTCGTTGTCGTCGCGGCCTTGCAGATCGGCGAAGTAATCTGTCGGGGGAGGGGGCAGTGTGTCAGACCGCAGCCGAGCGCCGTGAGAGACGTGCGGGAAACACAAGCAACCGCTTATCACCGGCAGACAAGGAGCCCTTAAATCATGCGCTAGAGGACAAACCGCTAACGATCGCTGATAAATAGGAGGAGAGCGAGCGCCGTTAATCCCACTGAGGAGGTTCCGAAGGGGCCAGAGGGGCTGCGGCTCGGTGCTGGCCGATAAAGCGGGACCAGGTGTCCGCCACGACTGGGATGGCTTCTGGCCCCTAAACCCAACGGGGGCGGTATTTAACGGGCACGGCCGAGCTCCGCACCGGCCTTGTTAATGCCGACCCCGGCACGGCTGGACCAGACGGGCCGCGAGGCAGTGCTGCGCTTGATTAGAAATCTCCCGGCGCGCGGGAATAGGCGGGCGGTGGGGGGGGGTGGGGGCGCGTAAATCAACGAGGCAGACAGCGCGCTGGGTCGCAGCGCTGATTTACCACGCTCTTTCCGCCGCGCGCCTTGACGATACCCTTGGAAGGGATGAATCAAGCAGACAGGAGCTGGGGGGGGGGCGGGAGGGGGGTTGAAATGGCCCAGCATGTGACTGAGCCGGGCTCCGGAGCGCTCGCCTCACATCTATCAAGGCTGCCGCCTCCCAGCCAATAGGAAACCGCTACTGAAACCACGGAGACCGCTCTGCCGGAATGGGGCTGCCTCAGCCAAGTTAAACATCTGCCTTTTAGCCATGAACGCTTATAACTTAAACCGCCACAGCTACAGGGGCGGGGTGTTTGGATTTTACCCACGCACCACCGAGGGACGGGCCCGGCAGGGCATCGCGGTCTGAGCTGTAAGATCACGGACTACGAAAGATTCTATATTTACACCTCCCCCACCCCACCCCACCGTACAGCAGGTTCGTACAAGATATCCTGATTACATTTTTGCTCAGAAATGAAAGGATACCAAGAAGGTGACCAAACGACTGCAGATCCGGTGAGACAGAGCTGGAAAAGGAGGCCGTGCTCGCTGTGATGACGGCCGTCCTTGTGGGGGTGGGGTGGGTGTAGCGTGCAGCATGTAATAATTACAGGGGGAGTGGCAGATGTGCTAATCGCCGGCCCTGCCCTTCGCGCAGAGTCCTCATGTGCTAATGTAGGTCAGGACGAGGGGGGCAGTCAGCCCACGTGACCAGAGCCCCCCCCCCCCCAAAAAAAGGTGGCCCAGGACAGGGTCCAAGCGACACTTCAGTTTAACACCGAGACAGCGAGCAGAAACCAGACGCGCGGTTTCACCGTCTATTACGGGAAAGCCGACT
Source organism: Petrocephalus schoutedeni (assembly GCA_026780765.1). Taxonomy (NCBI): domain Eukaryota; kingdom Metazoa; phylum Chordata; class Actinopteri; order Osteoglossiformes; family Mormyridae; genus Petrocephalus; species Petrocephalus schoutedeni. The sequence continues at coordinate 8,957,950 of JAODKL010000081.1, read as the reverse complement.
GCTCACCACTGCTGGTAAAAGGGTAAACCGTGTGCGGACCTTCTGTGAGTGAAACTGAAAGCCCACACATCCGGAAGCTTCTAGGACGGGGGGGCGGTTACGCGGGGCGACAGCATACAGGAAAGAAGGCAGAGAAAGTAAAGCAGGGTGGCAAATGACTCCCCAGGTGAGTAATGATATGAGGAGTTCTAACTCAGGCCAGTACTTTCATCCCATTGGGCCGAGATTATGAATGCGGCTCCTGCCAAATCTCATTTACAGCGGTTCCGGATTAGTGCCGGACCTCCGGACAGCTGGATCTGGGAGCATGAGAACTTTAACCCCACCCGGGGGGGGGGGGGGGGGGGGGGGGGCGCGGGGCTTCGGTGGACACCAGGGAGATGGCAGAGGAGAAACAGAGATCCCTGGGCCTGTCTTAATAAGGACATGTGAGGATTC
>JAODKL010000081.1:8932376-8949923 GCA_026780765.1 Petrocephalus schoutedeni | reverse complement strand
GAATTTTTATATATATATATATATATATATATATATATATATATATTCTTTACATCTTTCACATTTTATTTATATTTTTATTTAGTACTTTGTTTCAAGAGACTGTAGAACTGCACTACATTGCTGACTTTATTTGCATGTCTTTACTATTTTATATAATATTTGAAAATTATACTTTATAAAAAATTATAAAATTATACTCCATAATTATACCCTTGCCTCGTGCCCTGAGATAGACCGATATCCCCATCCAGGGTGCCCCCTGCCTCGTGCCCTGTGGTAGACCGGTATCCCCATCCAGGGTGCCCCCTGCCTCGTGCCATGATAGACCGGTATCCCCATCCAGGGTGCCCCCTGCCGTGTGCCCTGCATTGTCCGGGTAGACTCCAGGCGCCGCCGCAATCTGTGAACAATGTAAATAGTTGGAAGCAAACTCCACCTAACTGACGGAGTTTCAGGAAAGCCAATGCTTCCCTTATGTTCACCATGTGACACAGATTACAGGGTTACGTTACACACACGAATGGAAGAAAAAACATCGCCTTTAACTCCCGGCATGCCTAAAATGCCTATGGCCTCAGAGAATGGGGGGGGGATCTCATTAGGAACCAACCTGTGGATGCAGCAGATTCCAGAGGTTACAATTACATGTATTACATGGTGATGACATTCTCTTTGACAGTTACCCTGGGCCTTGGCAAAGTCATATATGACAGTGTATTATTTCATTAAGTGCTTTTCAGCTCCTTCCAAGGCACCAGACAGTTTACTGCACTGGGGATTTACCCTGCAGCGCTCTACAGCCAGCCTGCCGAATACACGACACAAATGCAACTTTCAGCAAAGTAAATCTGCTTAAATCACATTTAAGGAAAAGAAGAATGTCCTTCAGAGACACAGTGATCAAGTCTGATGCTCAGAATCGTGTTTACCGTGTTCGGGCAAAGCAACCCCCCCCCCCCCCCTTATTAAAAAGCACCATCTGGGCTTTCACCCATCGATCCAACCCTCCATCCATAATAGGTTTTTACAGTACAAGGCTGCGATGAGCATGGATCTTATCCCAAGAAGCACAGGTTCCGAGTCAAGAGGCACTGTGGACAAGACACCAGCCCAGGAAGGAAGGAAGGCATAGACGGACAGACTACAGGGAACTCAGACATGCCAAGGTCTCAAAAATATACATATAAATAAATAAATAAATGAATAAATCTAGGTGAATCACGTGAAAACGTGGAGAGAAAATGCAAGCCCCACATGCAGAGTGGAGGCAGGAAGCAAATTCACAGCCCTGGAAGCTTCAGGTCACAGCATCGCTCACTGAGTCAGCATACCGGACATTACTGTTGGTAAAGTATAGAGATTTCCCTGCAAACACTGGAAGCCTTTACATTTTGGTTGTCAGAAGTGTATTCCCACTGAATACATCTGGTTTATTCATTTCCTCAAAATAAAACTGAAGGTAAGGCAGCTTACAGCTTGAGCAAGAGCTGCAAAGGACAATATAGCAAAAAAAAGACGACAATCGACAGGAAATCCCCTTCAATTTAAAAATAGAAGACAGTCTCTCGCCACATCTTCATTTAAAGCTAAAGAGCAGCAGATCCTAGATCTGTTTTGGGAAGTCACCTCTCCACCAGCACACTGTGCAGAAAGGAACTGAGCGTTGCAGGATGACCTGTACTGTAAGTGTTTACTTAAAGCCAAAGTAGTACATGAGCACATAATTCCAATTATTCCTCTTGGAAAAAACAGTACCACTACTGTACCAAAGGAAGATGAACCAAGGACAAATCAGTATTCCAGGTAATTTAACCCCTAGAACCCGACAAACAAAATGCGTTGGATTCTGCACCTTAGGCTTATAACTTTAGCTAGAAAATCACATATCTTTGGAATAGACATGGAAATAACCAGATCTGGTTGTCCAGGTTGCAATGTTGTTTACTGAAGTATTCCACAGTAATCTTGTGAGCAATGAGGAGGACACTACCAACAACTACAAGTACAGTAAATATAAACAAAACGAATGTGTGTTACTCTCAAAAGTATTTATTTGAGCTCACATCAGGATTTGGTGTTTCGTTTTTTTTTCTTTTGAAATATTTCTTCACTTAAGTGGATCATAATCTAAACAATGCTTTTATATTTCAATTTCAGATGTTATAAAGTAATGAATAAAAAAAATAAGGTTTAACTAAAGCCACCACAGTACAGAGGAAATTAAAAACCATTGTACAAATACATGCCTTCAGACAACTCGCATCCACAGTAGGACATGACCTTTGAAGGCTGGCTCTGGCCATGCTTTCTTGGTGCAGATCGGGGCCAAAAAGGGAAAGTCCCAGGGTCACTCTGAGGATGGCCATAGGAAAAAAAAAATAATGGCACAAAAAAAAAAAAAAAATAGAATAATAATCTATGGGTGTCAACTTTGCATCTGAATCCAGGAACCCACATTGTCAGGGTCTAACGTCCATCAGGTGAATAAGCATAACATTCCCGTGTCCTCTTGGCCAAGTGCAAGTAAAAAGCGCCAGTCGGTTCTCTGCCGGGGATGGAGCACTGACTCACTGCAGAGAGATTAGCCAGGTCCTGATACACCACAGACAGTGGAGACTTACACTGCAGTGAATCAGCGGTGACCTGCAGAGCAGATGGAGGCCAATACTGCCCATTACGTTAAAACACTCCCAACCCCACCCCCCCGCATTTTTCTTCATTCCTGACTGCACAGCAAGGGACAGAAGGAGCCGATTCTCAGTCACACTTAAACCACTGTCCGAGTGCACATCCCTGCTGACTAATCTCTCCTTCACACACACACACACACACACAGCATACACAAAACGTCCATAAAGGCTTACAGATCAACACTCAAGCTCCTTCACTGCGGCCTTGCCGGAGCGGTCCAGAGATGCATTCCAGATTAAGTCTCATGACAGTCACACTAAGCCCCAATAGCTGGGACAATCAGCACCCGAATTGGGGGGGGGGGGGGGATTCCCTGCCTTGCTGTTGCCTCATACCTGAACAGCTTTAGTAAAGTTAGCAGGTCCCCCTGCAGTTACTTTAGGGCCCCCTCACCATCTGAAAACAGACTGCTCAAGTGAATGGGTGAGTAAATGAGGTTCTGCACGTGTTCCCTGTGAAGGGGCAGTGAATCCCATAACACTAACTGAATGAAGTGTGCATGTGCACACAGTACGCCCAGAGGAAAGCTTCATAGCGCATAACATGAAAAAGGATTCTAACACATACCTAACCTATATGGAGTACGAGCAGGAATGAACTTTATTCCCCAATATTTTTAGGGATTGGTTAGAAAGCTGGACATCGGTCACTTAAATGAGATTATTGGTTGGCAGTAAAGCAACTAACAAATCATGTAACTCACAGCGAAGCACAGAGAATAATATGGAGAGACTCATCAGTTAAAAGCTCATTTTACACTGAGGGCCCTCCATGCTTACTCTGTACCCCACAACATACTCTCCCTACTCTGTACCACGGAATTCATAACAACGCTGTACATAATAACAGAGTGATTTCAGATGAAGGTCTACCATCATATTCTACAAAGCTGGTCAACCAAGAGCCGCAGAATGCAACGTCAGCATCACCTAGTAAAAGCCCACAGCAAAGTGTTGCGTAGGTCAAAGTTCATAGTTAATTTCGGCTTGGCAAGTAGATAAGGAAAACCACTAGAGAGCGTGCTGTGAGAAGATTCTGAGTCTACGCGATAGGGCAAATAAACCAGAGAGTTGTATCAGATGCAAACAAATCTTTATCAGGGGACACAGGCCACCACTTCACAACAGAGGAAACAACTTTCTAAAACAATCACATATTGAACCAATCTAATAATGTAAATAAGCCGTGCATGTAATGGCAACCAAGTTCATAATGAGAATTATTTCAAATGATGTAGGATTTCCTAAAAAAAAAGTAGGATCTACCGAAGTAGGCATTCAGGAAAGATGAGACTAGGCTAAGTGGGGTTTCCTTACACTGCTGGGGACATGATAACTGCAATCAGTGAGTTTAACAGGGCACGCAGTTACGCTTTAACAAACAGCTAAACAGAACATAATGGTCATCAACAGCTTATATTACATACTAGATGGGTGATGCTGTCCCAGGGCAGCAATCAGCTGGCCAATTTCCATTTATTTACCCCCCTGTATGAAGAACATACAAAAGCAGCCAGAAAACAGAACGACAGCATACAGAGAGCATCCTGTGTCAAGAGAGCCTCCTGCCAGACCAGAAGAAACACTGCGTGCATTACTCCAAATTGCCTACTTAGCTTAGAATTGTCACTAAAGTCACAAGCAGTCACACCAGGCAGACGAGTTCCCGCTAATTACAAGGTTTAATCATAAGATGCGTATACTTTATTTCTACGTCGAAAAGTTTAAATGCATAAAAAAACAACAACACCATTTTAAGAAGGAGACTAACGTGACCGCGACAAACAAGAGCTGAGCTCCATCCGTCAATATTGCTGGTGTCCGTTTCCGATTGTCTGGCAGTGTTTGTCGTCATTGCCGTTTGTGTGGTTCCGGTATAAGGGTGCTTTTCCACCACACCAGGTACTGTACTTTTGGTATTGTACTTTCAGTACTTTGCCTTTCAGTAACTTTACATTGCCTTTTCCATTGACTTCCACTTCCAAACCAGAACCAAAAAGTTCCAGTACATAAAGTTCCAAAACATCTGGGGTACTTTTTTGGTACTTTTGGGTGGGACGTGCAAACGTTTTCTTTGTTAAATGTTTATGCAAATAGCCTGCCTCAGAAACACAATACAATGGCCGACTTGAAAAAGAAACTCAGAAAACAATGGTGAAGAGGAAAAAAAGCAATAATAATGGATGGTTGGACAAACAAAGAGATGAAAGTTTTAAATGTGATCTGGTTGGAAGAATAGCTATAACAAGACCTGGAGATCAGGGTGGCACAAGAAGGAAAAAAAAAGTATATATATTATATATTATTTGTATAATATACTAAGACACCACGGCACTGGACATTTTTCGAATATCACAATGTGACTGTTGTAATAAATATTGGGATATTTATAAAGCAAAAAAGGAGTTCAACATAAGTTCCAGACAATGTGATTAAAACAGCAAAGATGAAAATGGTGATCATTGTCTCAGAGTGCATGCAGAACTCATGCAAAATCAGCAGAGGTAAACACTAAATTGATTTTTAAACACATACTAGATAATCTTGAAAAGGAATAATCATTAAAATTGCAAAACTTGAGTGTTTTTTTACTCCTACAGCAGAGTAAAAACATTAACAAAACTTAAGCATCCCGTTGCTAAAATGTCCATACAGAATTAATAATACTTTTATTTATATAGCACTTTTCATGACGTCAAAGATATATGCAGGTAAGAAAAAGTTTGATCTTAGTATAGCTGACTAGCTATGTAAGAACTGCATATGCATAACATGTCATGTTGGCATTAATATCGCACATTGTCCAGCGCTATAATATACTACAGCCAATTTTTCAAATTCAGTACAAAATTCTCCACGTCACATTATGATGTTTTACGCCACTGGAAAGTCAACACCTTGAGGTACCATACTTTTGGTACCTTCTTGAAAAACCTACAGTATGGTCCCTGGAGCAGTGGAAAAGTACCCTTAGATCATTATTTGGTATACAGTTCATTATCTTGAAGTACCTCATTCACATTTTCTGTCCGCACATACACGCATCAGCCCACATGGTCAACCACTATAATTTCTATTTAAAATTTTGTTTGTTAACGCCTTGTCTGTCATAAAACCTTGGGTTTACCATGCATTTTCACAATCCATTAATGCATCAATACAAGTTCATGTTGTAACATCAGACATTGTATCCTTTCCTTTGTGTTTAGGCCTGACCCTACACCAGCAATGGCAACAACATGTGAGCAATAGAAACTGAGAAAAAGATCTCCGTAGCTACTATGGCCAGGTCAGTGATTTGTGCCTCAAACCCAAAACCCTGGTGGGCTGAATCAAAGGTACCCTCTAAATACTGGCTCATTGTGGCCTTTTCATCAGTCTTTCACAAAGCAGGATGACTGCTACCTCCAAAGAGGTATTCCAAAGAAAACCCAAGAGAAAACAACCACTGGAGGCAGGGTCCAGAGCCATCTAAATAATGCATCTTGTGTTTTAGACAACTATACAGACTGGCTGTTTGAACTCAGCAAACAGTTATGATCACTGCCAAGCCAGACTGCAAGCTGTCCACAGACTGTTCACAAAATGAAACACGTCTGGAAGCATGTGCGAGCCAGCTAACGTGTGCACACACGCGAGCCCACACACTGCTGGCCAGAAAATACTCCCAAAGAGGATAACGGAAAAGCTTTCACTTGTCAATCTAGTTTATGAACCACCACATTCCTAATAAAATACTTAAAGTAATTATCACATTTAGAGCCAATAATACCTACTTATGTTGAATACAGCTGAATTCTTTTCGGTCATAGTGGAATTTGAAAGATCATTTGAAACTGTAAATATACACCCAGACAGAGAGATAATTAGTGAAAAAATAAGATACTGAGAGACTAATGTGATTTATTCCTCTACTATTTTTTAAAAAAATGAATGAAACAGCTGAGATATGTGACCTCGTTCCAGCATCAGCCACAATACATAACCCAAATATATAAACAAAACATACTGTTTATAACACTTGACTTCCTCACTTTAACACATTCTGACATCAGAAAGCTGCAGTGTTGCAGTTCACTAGGTGAAATGGGCTGACAATCCAAACACACACATTTAAATACATAAAATTCCATGAATTGTCCGCACTAGCTCAGCCAATCATGAGATCCTCCTCACATATCCAGCCAATCTAGGAAGTCTTGGCAACTACAACACAATCTATTGATCCCTAACCTCCACCATATTCCTGCAGACCCATCGTAAAACCCATATCCCCACCGACACACAAAAGGCAACAGCGTCATTAACAACTGTCAAAAGCCTCGGGCTGGGATATAGTCACCACCTGCTAAGGTTACCTCTACTTGTAATCCCATCCTCTTGGCTGGCCTTCTGGCTTGCCAGACCAGTCTGCTGCAACTTATGCAGAAGGATGGATGACATGTTTTTGAACGACAGAAATGAAAAATTATGACATTGGCCCCCCTGTGGTGGGAAGAGCTTCCCTGCATCCTTCAGACCGCTCTTGCAGGATGGACTCTACATTTTCATTGATTTATTCCTAACTGCATTTGTGACTACATTCAAGTTAACTTTTCTGATTGAATGTCATTTTTGCATTTTATTTATTTGTAGACATGCATGATGTGCATGACAAAATAATAATTGCAGGTTTAAATCCCGTATTCATTCAGATATCATGCTGCAGACACTTAATTTCAATACAAATGTATGGGTATCCTGCAAAAGTGCTTCTTCCGGTCCTGGCCGCTTCCTTGGCCTATGCTTCCTGGGATACATTCTAGGCTGGTGTTTCTCAAACCAGTCCTTGGAGACCACCAACAATCCAAACTTTTGCTCCTTCCCAGCACACCTGAACCAAACAATCCACCCATCCAACCATCCATCATGAAGATCAAATGCCTGGTACAGAAGTATTGGAATTACTGTGGATTACTGGGGGTCCCCTAGGACTGGATTGAGAAATACTGCTCTAGGCTAAAATCATGACCCGAGCAGAAAAGCATTAGGAAGATGGAATGTTCTTTAACTTTCTTTTGAGGTCTCCTTTTATGAGTGGTGTTCATAGTGACAGTAAAACAGTTGCAGTCTTACAGATGTGATTGCCCTTAGAGGGAAATTAAAGCACGATAGGTTACAGAAAAGCCTGTGTGAGCCTGAAAAGATATAACGCTTGCATTTAGATGTACTCCACTTAAAGGAACATTGTGAACACAAGTTAATTACTGCAAGCTTAATATAAATCATTAATTATGGAAAATGGAGACAATGCAGTTACTTAATATTCTAATGTACAATTTGACTCACACAAAAGCATCTATAAAATAAAATCAATGTAAATGATTATCCGAACAGTGCAGTACGTCTTTTAGAAGTGTTTATATTCAATTTCATAAAATTTTACCACGGCTCCTTAATTATTAAGAGGTCATCGTGAGCTTTAAAGTTAACATACAAAGATACAAAGGCACACCATCTTCAGGAACCAGTTAACCTCCTGCTACCACCAAAAGCTCTGCATTACTAGCTGCCATTCACACAACGCCATGAGGCCAAGTGAAGGCCAAAACAACTCAGACGCAGGTGGGAAGTCGGATAATGAAAGCTCCGGTACCAGCTGACAGGCTGCTTGTACAACATCCAGTGAAAATGGCTGGAGAGGCGCATTAACCACAAGAAAGAATATTTCCATATAGACAAATCAAATGGCAAGCAGTACTTTCCTACCAAGTCAAAGCTTACACAGGAAGCACAAAAACTTTAAGTTGGATGAAGCAAAGATGGACAGGTACGCAGCAATTTCCCTGGATGGATCAAGTAGCCAATTATAGTAATGCAAATGGACAATTTCTCCTATGTAAACCTTTCAAACAACATTGAAAATGCAGCAAAAAATGTACAACCCAAAATAATTTACAAGAAAAAGCTTAATTTAAAATTTTAATTTGAAAGTGTGATGCAAAGAAAGGCAAAAATTGATCCATGTAAGCGAGTTCGACATTCAGTTTTATAAAGGTATCTTGTATTGAAGCAGGCATAAGATTTGCGTTTTTAAATAGTTTTAACCCATAATGGCTTTTTTTTTACAATCTGAAGATATACAAATGTATTTCATTTAATTTTCATTTAAATATGGTTTACAATTATCCATTAATTGTACAGGCCTGTCAAAGCATGGAAACCTGTATGTTTTACTTGTGACATTAAAAGGTGTCATTTAAAAAGTCATTAAAGCAGCAGTATAGATATGCACGGCTACTACCTTGTAATTCAGAGTGATCAATATTAAAATGGGCCACATAACCGTAAGTTAACAGCATCTTGCCACTTGCACTACATGCACATGGGTTATTCGTTAATTTAGCATATTATCCTTTGTCTTCAATATGGCTCCCTGCAAGCAATCGGCTGCAGATCTGTGCGCTGAGGTCCAAAAGAAAGGATGCATTTCATTATGCGAGCCTGTACGTTCAAAATACAGACTTTGGTTACCCCAGAATGCAGGGGTTAGAAAAATAATTCTAGAAATCAATGGTATATGCAATAATTGCTAGCAGCAGATACAACAAATGAGCCAATAAAATATATACTGTTACAAATCTGAAGCATTCACTTTAATGAATATTTGCATTTACACCAGTGGCAATGCCGAAATCGTTTGGTTTATAGTAAATTTCATTATACAAGCAGGGACCTAGGCCGCCTGGAATTACTGTGTAAATGCATCGAATAACTAGCATTAGGAATAAGAAAAGTGCATTTATTATTAAATGGCTTGGCCGACGGGCTCATTAGGAGATATTTACTCGGCTTACCATACTCACACAACCTCAGCCAGACTTACCAGCCTCTTTTATTCTGACTCAATCTCAAACTTCATTAACAGCCAAGACTCACTAAAGAATACGGGTTAACCAGATTTAAAGTAGTAATGCTACAGCAAAATAGTAAGCACAGATGAGCAATGTGAACCATAACAAATCCAAAGTAAATGACAAGAAAATCTCTTCCAGAAATCAATGCTTATATGTTTGTGAACATCCAACAGCAGCCAAGAGACTGCCCAGAGTTGATACCTTTTATACATGCATCACCACTTGAAAGTCAGCATTTACATTTTGCTTCATATAACCATGTAGCAAGCCCAGCTTATTTTCCTATAGAAGGAGAGCTATTCTGTATTTGTGCTTGTATATCCTGACAAGAAAAATGATTTGCAGACGTTACTGCATGCAGGGCTGAGTGCTGTTTTGACGCCACACAATTTGGAGCGACCTGTTATTCATACAGGGGCGCCACTATCAGCGCAAATATCACCTTGATTGGGATAATGACGCGTCTGATTAATACCTTCTGGGGTGGGGATTTTCTGCAAATCACTGTTTATCGAAACGCGCTGAGCGCGCAAGAAGGCACTTCTTTGGCACCTTGGCGCATTTCACTAAGCCTAAATAAATAAATAAATAATCTCGAACGGCTTCACCATCCCCATTCAATCCCGGGAGCCGCAATCCTGCGCTTGACCACGACTGCGGATGAAGAGGCGTTTTTTGGGGGGGGGGGGTGGACACCCTTATTTCCGCCATCGCTGTTTACAAAATGGCAGTGTAAATATTTAAATAAGTATTAAGGCGCGTCTTCTCGGGCAGCGGCGGTCGCTCGCATGCACGCCGTGTGCCGCCTGTACCCCCTTCGGGAAGCAGCTGACACGCTCGGCAAGCCGGTGCCGCGCATGACCCACCAAAGTGACAGGAACCGAACAGCCACCCGCACTGATGCAGAACAAAAAGAGACGGTTACAGCCCCCATTGCGGGCCGGGCGCACGCCGCCACAAAGGGGGGGCTTCCTTCTCCCGAACCCGGCGGCCATTTAACGGGAAGGCAGGAGCAGACGTCTCCGCGGGGAATGATGGATGGATGGAGGAAGAGACGGATGGAAAGGAGGAGTGAGAGACGGATGGAAAGGAGGGAATACGCCCATTGCGTAAGCCGGGCTTTTGGGGAGAAAGCGGGGCCGGGCGAGCCGGAAAGCCGTCAGGCTCGCGCCTGCTACTACCGCCCGCCTAATGCGATAAAACGTGACCGTTACTCGCCGCCGCCTGGCCGCCCGCAGCCCGCAGCCGCCCGGTTACCTGTAGGCGCGCTCGCCTCTCACGGTGTTCTTCCTGTACGGAATGATGTTCGTTCCGTTATCTTGAAGGATGTCGTTGTTATTCTCTCCATTTGGGGACAATGCTTGGGTGGGACCGGGCATTGGGGCTCTCCGAAAGCGGAACAGGTTCCTGTGAGTGCGGAAAGCAGGCTACGTACGACCGCCTCGGCTGCTGCTGCTGCTGCTGCCGCTGTTGTTCGCTCTCGCTCTCTCCCCACTTCACCAGCTCCGCACAGCCGCTCGGTTGCGCCGCGACGTCACACGCACACCAGCGGTCATGTGACCGCGGGGGGGTGGGGTTCTCCATGGCAACGGGTAAGTCCAGCCAATGAAGACGAGGCCGAGTGCGGCCCTTCCCGATCACGCTCGCCAAATATGCCAAAATAGCGATGGCGCTCGTCCAGTTTCGCCGTTTCAGAAGCCGAAAACCACCGCGCATCCAGAGTCCCAGCATTAGCTTTGTCGAATTTCAGTCGAGCCTACAGCCACCAGTATCCTAAACCGATTAACCCAACCCCAAATATTTCGCTCACCAAATCCCTTGGAACCAGTCCCCGGCACAGCAGTAGTAAAAATCAAAACAAGGTTATTTTCATTTTCGTCAGTGGCTATATTGCTAACAATATACATTTAAAATGGCCATAAAATTGAAGCATCTACAATAAAGCGACGTATATTTTATCCATGTCAATAACTGTGCCATCTAACGGAACTCTGGCAGAAAATACATAATAATGATTAGCATTCAGTGACGCGAAATATACACGCAATCAAATTTGACCAATTTACCAATCTTTATATTAAACTTACATGTTCTCATATTTGCTAGCTAATACATGTTTATATTCGCCGTGCCACAAAGTACTTAGTTTTATATGCTATATTTGTTATTTTAATTGTACAAATACACAGTCTGCGCTGGTTTGTAGAGAACATGAAGTATCGCTTTGTGTGTCATTGCGCACCGTGAGCATACGATTCATTTATGCTTATTATTTCTGCTTATGATTATTATGTCCACAGACCAGACAGCTGTTTTAGCATTAGCTTGACATGTTTTAGCAGCCAACTCTTATATATATAGCGATAGTAATATCTAAACCCTTAATTTGAATTTACAATTCAGAATGATCATGGTAAAATGTAGGACAAATTTTTAAAAAGGAAAAAAAAAAATTCATCTGCAGAACAACAAGTTAATTAGCACCACCAAGTGTCCAGAAACATCCATTGCGCTTCAGGCAACCCCAAAAGCATGTTTGCAACGCTTCCTCGCCCATCCAAAAGAACAATTTAAATACTAAAGACAAAAGCCTTAGAAAATGCCAGATTAAATCCTTAATTATGCCACTTAAAGCTATCCATGGAAGTAATAAATACACGCAAATACGTAACGCAATCGCACGCCAGGCTGTCCCAGTAGTTTTCTATGACTTAGAAAAAGATGTCAGACTGGAAATTTTTACATTACTAGGAAGATTTAAGATTTGCAGAAAGAACTACACATCACACAGATTATTATTATTATTATTATTATTATTACCATCATCATTATTATTATTAATTGTTATTATTAATAATGATAATAATGATATTCACCATCCCCTTTATGCCGATATTAATTGAACTAAAGGAAACAGTTTTTGTCCCCTTCTGACTGTGACACAACAGGAGTCACAACAGGATAATGGAGGATTGGACTACAGGCAGTCTTAAGAGAACAAGTCTAAACCCAAGACTCTGAGATCAGGAAAGTCAGTCAAAAGTCAGCCTTAGGGGTATCCCTGGGAGGAGGACAGGCCTAACCCTGCCATCTGAGAGAGACAGCCAAGCTGAAACAGCAGCACCCTGTACTGCAATACATACACTATATGGACAAAAGTACTGAGTCACATCTACTAATCTGGCATTTCATTCAGACCCATTGCCACAGGTATATAAAATCAAGCACAGAGCCATGCAGTCAGGTTAACAAACATTTGTAAAAGAATGGGTTGTTCTGTAGAGCTCAGTGAATTCAGGCGTGGTACTGTTATAGGATGCCACCTTTGCAATAAGTCAGTTTGTGAAATTTCACCCATGCTAGATACTCCACAGTCAGGTGTAGGTGTAAGTGTAGGTGGTGTTATTAGAAAGTGGAAGTGTTTAGGAACAACAGGAATTCACATAAAGCATCAGAGCAAGGTCACCAAGTGCTGAAGCACGTAGTGCATAAAAGTCACCTACGGTCAGTTGACTCAGTAACTGCAGAGTTCCTAATTTCCTCTGGCATTAACCCCAGCACAAAAAGAGCATGCTGGGAGCTTCATGGAATGGGATTCCATGGCCGAGCAGCTGTGTGCAAGCCTCACATCACCAAGCGCAATGGCACAAGTCAGATGGAGTGCTATAAAGCATGCTGTTACTGGACTCTTGAGCAGAGAAAACATGTTCTGTAGAATGACAAATCACACTTCTCTGTCAAGCAGTATGACGGATGAGACTGGGTTTGGAGGATGCCAGGAGAATGTTACTTGCCTGACTGCACTGTGCCAGCTGTAGAGTTTGGTGAAGGAGGGATAATGGTGTGGGGTTGTTTTTCGTGGGTTGGGCTTGGCCCCGTAGTTCCAGTGAAGGGAACTCTTAATGTTTCAGCATGTTGGACAATTCTATGCTTCCAACTTTGTAGGAACACTTTGGGGAAGGCCCTTTTCTGTTCCTGCATGACTGTGCCCCAGTGCACAAAGCAAGGTCCATAAAGAACTTGATTGGCCTGCACAGAGCCCTGACCTCAACCCCATCAAACACCTTTGGAATGACCCAGAATGGGCATTGTAAGCCAGGCCTTCATGTCGAACCTCAGTGCCTGATCTCACAAATGCTCTCCTGGATGAAAGGGCAAAAATTCCCACAGACGCAGTCCCAAAACCTTGTGGAAAGCCTTCCCAGAGGGACCAACTGCATATCGATGTCTGATGAATTAAATGGGTTATAACCCCTGTGTATATATTGGACAAAGACAAAAGGGTTGCATCCCTAGTTTTTAACAAAGGTAGAAGTAAACTGAAGAGCTACAGGACATCACAAGTTAAATAAGTAAGCTATAAAAAACATTTATGTTTTCATTGATATGTCATTAAACTTTATATGAATATACATGCTAGCTGTTTTGTTAATTATTATAGAAAATAAATTGCATTTTTTTGTCTTCTAATGGTTCAAATGCCCTTTTGTTAATAGTTTATTTTTTTGCTCATACAGTATAGAAACCAATGGACATTAGATGCTCCAGAAGAGAGCTGCCTGCACTCAGCTAGAAACAGTGATTATTACAGTGAGCTGCTGTTGCTGACTAGTACAGATTATAAGATGAACATTTTACATGTAAATTTTATTTAGCAGGGGCCTTTGTCGACTAGGCATAAGTGCATCGTAACAACTTAACAACAGTGAGCTTCACAAACAAGCAATCCACGTCACTACAATTGTCAGCACACACTGGCAACATTATTGGTCGAAACTGAATCTTTGGAAACTATTAGTACAAGTGAGAAACTAAGAGAGAGCCCAAGTCTGCAGCATGCAGTGAGCTACCAAAGCCTAACATGTTAAACTAAAGACCGCCAAATGAGCATCACTGACAGCTCATGTGTCAGATTCAGGTCCAAAGGTTTTTTAAAACTGGTTTCAACAAGTCCAGCATCTTTTGGCTTTGCACTCCAAAATTTCACCATTTTCACTATGCAATGGTGTCTATGAAGCAAGCACTGCAAGGTGAGATTTTTAAGTGATATACAAAACAAAACAGACTCACCTCTTTCATCCAGTCTCCAGCCACCCCACAGCCTGTCCTCTCCTCCACTCTACTGATCTGAAAGACAAGGTGTGACCTTTCGTTCAGCCGAGCGTCAGAACGGTACGGTCGAATGGGAATGCCTTCTGGGGGGGGCACAATAGCTCCATTCACAGGGCACAATAGCAATCTGTGGAGGGTGCCTTTGTGCTCGACAAATGTGACGGTACCACCGTGGCAGCTGCACGACTGACTGTGATCTCCTTTGGGACACTCTTGTCATGTAGCTACACATTCACCACAGATGCCCTACAGTCAAACTTTTGGGATCGCCCCTCCGTGGTCAATTCTGTTTAATTGAGGCTCTGGGAGCCTGTAAGACACCCAACCAATGGATGAGGACTAACCCTCAACTGGAATTCATCCAGGAGCCTTTTCAACTCCGTCTTCCACATGCAGTCCTTCTCAGAACACACTACTCAGATCCAATGTTTTATATACCTTACAGAAAATGAAACGGTCATTTAGAAACTCCCCATTTGATTCCTTGCTCGAGTTTCATTACCGATATCAGAGTGCTTCAGGACAGCTGCTGGCTACCAAGATGATTTGTTGCCCTTGTGTTTTTTGTTAAGGTAGTAATATGCATACATATTTGCTATTGTAGTGATATCTTACATCTGTGATCAATAGTATATGTCAGACTATCAAGATGGTAGAACATTACAGCGGAGTTTCTCAGCCCAGTCCTCGAAGACCCCCAGGCAATCCACATACTTGCTCCCTTCCAGCACCCAACACACCTGTGCCAGGTATTTGGTGTTCCTGGTCACTTGATTGATTGGTTGGGGTGTGCTGGGAGCTGGGAGGGAGCATAAACGTGGACTATCAATTAATACATTTATGGAGTTAAAGAGAAGCAGTAAAAATCATCTGCACATTCTACGTAAATCGGGAAGTGCCAGCTACTGCTTTGGCTCCCTCGTTAGAATGCCGACCACATGGTTATCAATTCAATCACAAAAGCCCATGTTGCTTGTGGGCCCTCATTGTTAACCCACGCATCTGCCAAGCTAAGGGCCTGTCTGCTTGTCATTCTGTATAATAACTTGACTGTTTAAATGCTCAGTTTCCTTTTCCTTTGTCTATAAGCATACACAGCTTATGAAAGAGAAAGTCCACTTAAGCTGAAAGAATAAATATCCTTGTTAATTAACTTAAAGATAAAGAAATAAACTGGTGGTTTGTACCTTTAGATTTTATGATCTCTGTCGCCATCCAAATAGTTGTATTCTCAGTGAATGCAAATACATGAAGGGCAGCATTGATTCATTTTACCTTCCCGAGAATTTTCCAAGTAATATATTGACGGACGCCTTCTCTGCGGTCACCCGTATGCCTATTGTGGTTAAGTATGGAATCTATCACAATCAGAAAGGTGCGGTAGCAAATTACGTACCGTTTCTGTGTATTCTTTCAAACTACTAGGAAATGGGTCGGCACCCCATCCTGTGGCCAGCCATTCCGAAGCCCACATGAGGTCCAGGATCAATAGCCCAGAACCGCACTACGGCACACTGAAACTCAGTGAAACACAGTCATATTTACTTATTATTTTTTTGGCTTTGCAATAAGACTAGTGAAAGTGTTGATGAATCACTGTTAGCCTGTTGTTGACTGGCAGGCACATTGTCAGAGCCTTCAGGGCTTTGCCGACTCCCTGTAGCTGCATGCACTATTCAGTTGAAGTGTACATTTAGTGATATAAAGACAAAACAAAAACAAAAATAGATCCAAAGCTTATTCCAGCCGGACCACACCCTGGGACAGGCGGCAGGCATAATTACCACCATTAAAATGTGAATCAAAATCACCAATGTTAGCTAGAACAGAGATCCTTTAGCAAAGCCCATGGGGAAATTCTCTTCTGTCCCATCTTGCTCTAAGAACAAGCTTGGGGGAGCTGGGGGTTATGGACCTTGCTCAAGGGCCCACTGACATGACTATTCTCCCGAGGCCGGGCTTGAACCAGCAACCTTAGGATCACAGACACAGAAGCTTAGCCCTCTGAGAGCAAGACACAAACCACTCTCCACACTAACCATTCGTATATCAAACACACATTCATACATGTCACCTAGCACTTTTATACCGCCATTTCAACCCAATGGCCCCAAATGTTGTCATATATGGTTACATTATAGGGACCCACATTGCTGTCTGACTACACAGATGTTGGTAAAGTTCATGTTTCATCCCCTCTTGTTTACGGCTTAACACTGGGAGTGCATCTCTCAAATATGGGTCACATTCAAACCCCAGATACTGAACCCAAATAAGACAACTAAATTAGTTGTCTGGCTTATACAGTTACAGGGCTCTAAATGATTACAATAAATGATACCGGAAGCCTCTATACCGTTTTGAAATTTGTTGGAATAATTTTAAGAAGTGACTTCTTAGAAAGCACCACAGCCTATCAGGACTTGCAGGGACATGTCAATATGTCTGTCAGCAAACAAGTCAATCAGAAAATTATCCATTTTAATAAAACCATGATTTTATTACTACTGTCAACAAAACATGTTAGGTTCCACTAAACTGGATACCATTCAGGCAACTGATCTTTTTCTCGGTATGCAGAACCTGAAACCATGGCACACAGTGTACGCACTGCGCATAGGCCTTTCACCAAGCCGCACGCAGTGTACGCACTGCGCATAGGCCTTTCTCCAAGCCGCACACAGTGTACGCACTGCGCATAGGCCTTTCACCAAGCCGCACGCAGTGTACGCACTGCGCATAGGCCTTTCACCAAGCCGCACGCAGTGTACGCACCGCGCATAGGCCTTTCACCAAGCCGCACGCAGTGCACGCACCGCGCATAGGCCTTTCACCAAGCCGCACGC
>JAODKL010000081.1:8893205-8904697 GCA_026780765.1 Petrocephalus schoutedeni | reverse complement strand
TGAGAGCTGTTTCTAATACAGCGACTCCCAAATGAGGTGAGTGCTGTTTGTGACACAGTGACTCCCTAATGTGGTGAGAACTGTCCGTGACATTGTGGCTTCTTAATGAACTGAGTGGTGTTTGTGACATAGTGACTCCTTAATGAGGAGAGAGCTGTGACTTCAACACCATGTACGGGGTGTCCATTTCCATTACATGACCTAGACTTTGCAACTGAACTGAATTGGTGTCATACTATGACTCGGGCAGGGCTTGGTTCCTGAATGCAGCTGGAAAAGCGCCAATCCTAGTCAAGCAGAGATAAAAATCAATCAGTGTCAAGATAGTGTAATCAAGATCCAATCAGTTCCTAGTATCAGCAAAAAAACTGATGTTCTGAAGTTGTATGCTGACATTGGCTAAAACTGCACCAAAGCATTTTCCAACCTGTAAATCATTATATGATGTGTAATATGGATTGTGTTTCTTGAATTATCACTGAATGCTTGTTTGAACATTACGTGTATCCAGTTTTAATATTGAACTAGCTGCCCCTTACTCTGAGGAGTGTGGATTATAGATACCCACCACAAGAGAAAATGTCATACTTCATGCTGTAGAAATCTAATTTCTTTTCATTAGATCACATTCATATTGAACTTACTGAACATATTGAAAGACGTTACACAAAATCCATATTTAAACCTCTTATACGTTTACCACTCCTTTAAAAATCTTGGTATCAAAATGCGTTGTGTATTTTGATATATGAATTTCGTAGCACCTATAATGTGCCTGTTATTTCAATAAGGATTTTATTCTGAGATACCAAGTATTATTCTGAGAAACCAAGTATTATCTTCTGAGTAAACTGCTAGTATATTTATGCTTTTTGACATTAAGGCTGTGTTCAGTATCATAGATGATACCTTTACACTTCCTATCCATGGCATATATTGGCCAATCAGGACACATCCTTAGGTGGCTTGCCTGTTACTTGGTTACATTTAGTACATTTAGTAGTATCTCCAGAATGCATTTTAAATTTCTGGTATTTTGTTACATCTACAGCTATATGTACATTAATCATTGTCAGTGACTCCATTTAGCATCTTTATTATGCACATTAGTTATTTTCAATATGTATGTTTAGAATTTCCAGAGCATTCATTTTTCATCTTTAGAAAGTACATTAATCTTATTCTGTATTCATTTAGCACCTTCTATATGTACAATTAGCATTTTTTAATTTCCTTTAACTGTCATATCATTTTTGAGTCAGTCTTTTCCCGCTCTGACTTCTACTGCTGTTAAATGTAAACTAATGTTATGTTATTCTCTGTTGCTGTTCCTGTCCAGTCCCCTTCAAGTACTATAAGAACACGTCAAACATCAATGCATGCTATAATGATAGATCAAACCTCAATTTGGCTTTAGTCTATGGCTGTGGTGAGTGTACGTCCTGCAATAGGCTGGCATCCCATCCAGAGCGTACCCCCCTCCCCCCGCTCCCCCTTGAAACATGGGTGGGTAAATATTCAGTACATACGTTCATCTCCAATGGTTTAATCAATGCTCATTAAATGTGGATTGGCAGAGAAGCTCAATGCGTTTCTGGCAGGAAGCATTACAGGATGATCATTTTCATTCCTATGTCGATGACACAAATCTGTATAGTCACAGAAGTCTAATGATCCTCCACCTACAGTATTTTTAGCAAACTCAATGTAAGATAAAAGAAGTTCCGTAATCTGGAATACTATAGATACTATAGACTATTATTTCTGCACTTCAGAATATGTCCTTTGATAGCATGTTTATTATCCATACAAAACATTCCCTGCAGCCAATAAATGTAACTTATAAACTAGGGCAACTCATAACTCTAAAAACTGCATACACCTACATCTGGTCTGTAGTACATCACATTACAGAAGTGCCTTTAAGTCCAACTATGCAGTGAAATAAACAAAATAAATACAATTTTGAAAATACAATCCAACCAGTTTGCGTGACGCACATCCTGTGAAACAGCCCAGATGGCTGACGGAACCCCACTGACTGACCGACCCAGGATCTGGCCACATACCCAAACCTCTACTCCCGCTGGCTCACACAACACTTACACCACTCCCCCATCACTGTGTACGATCAGCCGATTACTTTCATATATAAGCCAGCCCCGAGACTACAAGACTATCGCACGCGTGTCATGGCACGGGGAGCGCTGAGCAGTGTGGCGCGGCGCGGCGAGCGCCAAGACGGGTGGCCGTACCGCGGGCGTGGTGTCACCAGCCAGCCGGGCGGCATAGCGAGCGATGAGCCGGTGCTCCTCGTCCAGCCGACCGCTATTCTCCAGCACGCTGCGGGAAGTGGAAGGAAGAGGGTCACTCAGTGCCTACTGAACTCATGGTAACCTTAAGGGGGCGCTGGAAGTCACTGTCAGACTGAGTCTTGAGGTAGCACAAAGACTGAAATATTCCCAAGTCATTACACTGCTTATATAACATTATGTAATCACATTTGGGAAATATTATGTAAAATTATTAATACATTAAAACACCTTGCTGACAAAGAATGACTGTTGCAACATTAAAATGACATCATAGTATACAATATATATTTATACCCATGTTTTCTGAGAGTTACGACTCCAGAACATGTATTTGTACCTTGTAACGGCAAATCGGAATCATACTGTTCCACACACCCAAAGCAGGCTGAATCCACACAAACATGAAAGGAATCATTTGAAATTAAAGCCTAACAAAGTTACATGCAATTCAGTCTTGTGAGTCTGAAAGATCTCGGAAATGATCCTTGACGTCATGTTTGTAAAGACAACAGGCAGCTAGTACTACTGGGAGCACAGGAAAAGAGCCAGACCATGCGGTACAGATCCAAACCTGGTACAGACACAACCATTTCCAGCCCGCTGTGGACTCTCACAGCACACTGGCCATGTCACCCAGCACATCAACTGCTACTTTTTACACGCACGACCTCGCCCTTCAAGATTCCCGAATGCTTGAGCAAACATCTGGATATCTGAAGTGCATCTGAGCCACGGAGGGATGGAAGGCTCAGAGAAACCACCCAAAAGGACTACGGGAAGCACGAAGGCAGTACAGGAAGAGTCACAGACTGGAGTAACACACGGCAGGCAAAGACAGCACACAGAAAGGCCAATTTCTCTGAGCAGTTCGTTCTTCCGTTCCGACTACATGTACACATTCTGGCCACCAGACTAACAGAGCACAAGTGCACAGAATGCAGGTGCTGCCAGGCCCAGACAGAACTGCTGTGCAGCAGGGGTCAGTCAGGGGTCAGGGGGCGGAGCCTTAATGCAGACGACCGCTGCTTTGGGTCCCGTTCCCGCCGGGAGAGGCACACTAACCGCCCAGGGTAGCTCTGCAGCAGATTGACACAGAGGCCGATGAGAACATGTTCATCAGCGAGCCTGTCCGCAACGTCCACACTGTAGTACAACCTGCAACAGCGTGAGGTTTCAGGGAGACAAAAGTCAACAGGGATGAAAGGAGCATGAGAGCCACTGAAATGCAATGAGCAGCCAGCACTAAAACTACGGGCGCGTAATCGTGCATTACTGACTCTTCACACTGATAAAAACTACACCTAAGCAGTAATTAACGAAAGGACACTTGGGTGAATGTGCGTTTCAGGATTACCTACTGGCCAATCTACACATACATAACCATACAGACAAATATTACTCAAGAACCATTGTTTTTCTTTTGGATATTGAGTTAAGACTTGAGGTGAGCATTTCAAAATGGGTTACTGCAGAATATAAGATATTCCATTTTCTCAAACTACACTGGTGTATTTTCAAACTCTCAGAGACAACTTTGCAATTTACTATTATATAATAGCGACACTTCTCAGGGGCACTGCAAGAGATACTGGGCCCAATAAAAGCATATCATATTGGTCCCACAACCCAGGCCAATTCAATTATGTTCCAGATATTTTTAGGGCCCCTGTCAGTCAGAGGCTCATGGAATTATTCTTACCACCCAACAACCCCCCACCACCCCCCATGAAATGTGCTACCAAGAATGTTTTTAACCCCTATCCCGTGTTTGGGGTCAATCTGACCCCAGAGCATCATTAAACGTTAGGCAAATTTCACATGGGGAAATTATCACCGGAAAAGGGTTAAATATGATATGCTACTTGGTTATGTGTAATGAAGCACAGGTTTTTTAAGAACAAAGACCTAAATGCAGATCTGACACACATACAAAAGGTATTAAAAAAGAGAGCAAGTATTCCTGTTTAATGCTTTTTGATTGGCATATATTTTCAAAATAAAAGCAGTAACTTTGTTTAAGAGGCATGACATAAATGTTAATGGCACAAGCACATATTACCAGATCAGTCTGTTATGACTAATGGTCGAGAGGTTGAGAGTAACAGTATAAAGCTGACTAAATTTAGTAGATCTTAAAATATGTTGAAAGGGGCACATGACAAGCGAAGCCAGATCATTACTGAAGCCAAACAGGAACCAGAACCCTGAGCCCATAGCCGGTGCCCATCCTGGCGCTGGCCAAACATGCAGACAGCACCATCACCAATCAGCAGATGCGATGGAGACCCTCTCGCCTCACACTTACCCCTTCCCTTTCAACAGAGTCGGAGCAGCTTTAGTCAAATCTGGGTTCTGCCCAACTTCGACAGTCTTGCTAGGATCTCTTTTTTTTTTTTTACCAACAGCGACACGGCAGGGGAGGGCAAAAACAAACACACACAGTATTATTGGAGCACCGGTCAGACTGACGGCAAGTCACATGATCGAAACACATGACCACAGGTGTAAGTCTAGTAATAAAGGAAGGTACCTGCACCCTAGATTGGTTCCAACAGGACAGGCTTCGGGCTGTTGTGGGTTATCTGGGCTGTATATGAATATAGTACATACTCCTTAGACCTTGGCATTTAGGTACACATCCTTAAATGGGATTTACCTGCATGTAGCTGGGCAAAGTCTTTGTTTAGCATCAGATTTCCTGATAGGAGATAATTGGACGGGCAGCTTCAGACTTTTTAGAAAAAAAACAGGGGTTGTGAGATGTGTGGCTGCTTTGGGGCTGTAACATTAGCACAACCATCGCGGCAGCTGGTCTAGGATCACCGAATGAAAGTATGAGTGATGATTATGTCATGCAGGAATGACCACTTACGTTTGGGGATCACAGCCACACAAGAATAGAGTGTTCTTTTTTAATCTAAGCCCATAATACTGCAATACTGCTCTAAGTGATGCTCCGAATGTGCTGTTTAAATATTTCTTTCATAATATATCTACAAATCTACACTAAAACAAATTAGAATATCTGATCCAAACCCCAATGACAAATACTAATGTAATAAGATATGTCCACCCCGAACATCTGGCATCTATCGAGAATCCAATCTATCAATGCAGATGCAAACCTCTGACATGGATTTTCATGCATATTCATATTTTTTCTGAAAGTGTTTTGGTATATTAACAATATATCAGTTTGAGGGTCCCAAAAAATATTACACCTCTAAACATACCACAAACTCCACCGCATTATTTTATTAACGTATGTGTTTTCCATAATGTTTTCTAACAGATTCCTCTGTCGTTAACTCATCTGCTGATAGGCCAACTCTGTAATTATGTCTTGTCTGCTTGAAACGTAATATGAGGTGGTCTCCAAGTACTTTGATGTTCTCAGACAGAAAACATACAGTAGTTAAGATGGCGGCCTGAGAAGCAGCGAGCTGCCCAATCGATTCTCCATTCTTGCTCAAATAAAGCAAATAGCTCTAAATGTGATTATAAATCTTGAGTGACGTTATTCCTTCTTCAGCGTTACTTGTTTAACAGAACAGAATTGCACAACTGAACCAAACTGCAGTGTGGGTCTGTGAATAATATTCCACGTAAATTGATTCATGTAAACCTAATGATTTCTAAATGAATTGTAATATTAAAATTATGATACATTATAATTCATATTAATAAGAAATGACCATAGTCATAACTCAGAACACAATAAATCTTACACTGATTTCATTATTGACTGTTTGATTGTCAAGTGGTTAACAGTGATAAACAAATTGCTAGGTAAAAGTGTAAATATTTAAATTGCATACATAAACTAATAAACACATTTTCAGATTATATAAATATTGGTTTTGATAATAATTAATTACCAACTAAATGATAAAAGGCAGCCATAATTACCTAAATTTAGTTTTGAAACATAAATAAATATTGTATAAATTTTATGCGCACACAGCCTCTACTCCCTTTACCAGCATGACAAAATGGTATGTCCGTTAAAAAGCCATTAAAGAATCAGACACTATGCAGTATAAAGTTCAATTTGTAAAAAAGCAACTGATGAATCTATCCATCTTCCATTAATTGCTTATCCAGTTCAGCATCACAAGACATTAAAATGGTACCATATATCTGTTCATTGTTCTAACACTGAAAAAGTGCAATAGTATAAGGAAAAACTAATCAAAGAAGGCAGTGGAGAAAATCTCACCATTCAGCAAAAATAATTTGGAGTCCAGTAAAAAATAAAAAAGAAAACAACTAAACAAGCAATGGACTATGGAATTCATACTATTCTAAATGTAATAAATGTAAGACTATTTGGACGGCCAGTTGTTCAAAATGTTCTTAACCATGGGAATTATATTTTCTTTTTTATAATTTACTTAAAAACTGTAGACACCTTCTGTAATGTAAAACTGTTATTGATATCACTTTTGATATCTTTATCATGTAAACGTAATGAACCAGGGATTTCCAAAATGGTCCCCCAGACTTCAAAACATTCCTACACTTGGGTAGGCTGCAAAACGTATGATTCCCATGGAAGAAGACAAGGAAGAGGACCACAGTCCGAATAAAATGTTAAGTGACAAAAAGAGACATCATTCTGAGTTTGTTAGTGCACTGTTAGAAAAGGCAGGAGGATATTACATGACTACTGCACACTGGGTCGTCTTCTATGAAGCTTGGCGAGGCTACTAGAGTGATCACTAGGGGGCGCTGTCTAGCGGCATACTGACCGTTTGTCTTCGATCAGCTGACTTACATACAGCTTAATTAGAGCATGCTCATCAGCCTGTCCTCTGTCACCTCCCGGGAGAGGGCTAGGTGGGCTTCTGTCCAAACACCTGGACAGGCCAAGTAGCACGGTACCATTAGGACAAGCAGGTGCGGAGGCAGGGGCGTGGAGCATCAGTACCGCACATAGATAGAACGTGATCACCAAGCATGACAACTAAACCACGCCCTACATTTCCGACACAAGCCAACAGGTCAACCTGAGCTACAGACATGGGAAGTGAAATCTGCACACCCATTGTTCCAGCCCACTTGCGACCAAGCCCACACCATACCAGCCTAAATGCAGAGAAAGCAGGCTACTCACCTGAGTATTTATGTTTAACAAGCTGCACATTTTGAGACATGCATGACGGCGGCAACACCGAATGGGATGTGGTTTCAGTGTCGAAACACTCCAGATGTTCGCTATGACTTTCCTCTTCCTCAAGTACACCTTGAATAATGCATTCCTCATCTAAACTTCATACATACTGAGCCATTAAACTATGTATTAAATGCAATACGCAATACTTCTTTGCAATTCAGATTCTTGCTTCAATGTTTACTTCTATACAACAAAAAAAACTCATTCACTCAGACGGTTAAGCTTCAAAAATTAAGATAATTTTTCTTCTCTCAAAATTGCTGCAGCTTAGTGTAAAATTAAATTTGTTCTTTGCATAAGTATTGAAATCATTACTTATTGTAAGCATACTGGGTCACAATCGACGGTACGGCTGTAAGCCGTAACCCTGTACACTTCTGTCATTAAAACTAATAGCGTGATCTCTTATGGGCTACATTTTTCAAGTTTTTCCAAAGATGATAACTAGAAGTTTCATTAAACAGTATTTCTTATTCTACCTAAATTTGAGGCCCTATCTATTAGCTACTGGAGCATAATTTCGGTCTTAAATAAGCTGCAAGCCCCAAACCATAAGTAAAATCAGGTCAGTTCATTTCAGTTCAAGTCTCACTACCCATAAAATTATAATCTCACTCACAGATAAACCCTCTATCATGTCTCCAGCTCAGTTAATAAGCAGTTCTTCTATATAAACACTCAGAGTAAAATGTGACACATTAACATTTCATGGTCAATTGCTACTTCAAATAAAAATGAGGTTTACTGTCTAATGCCATAGTAACCTTTCATCTGTGGGTTTGGAGAATGGTATTAACCGGAAGAACCGTCCTTATATCTGTCTGTAAGCTGAGTTAAAGCTCTTTTGTAACACAGCTTTAGGTGAAACATTTATCTAAATCCAGTGAGATTATTAACATTTATTCTAAGAACTTTAGTGCATATAACGCCTTGGGATACTTTTTTATGAAAGGCAAAATTTTACAGCCCAGTTAAAGCTTCCTGCCAACTATTTTCCTCTTTTCCTTGCTCAAACATTTACTGTTTTCAGTTTCCTTCAGTCCTCACAAGCTTCTCAGTCCAATATAAAACATTATTTGTTTCAAATGCAACTTCAGAGAATGTTTCTTGAAAGCTGAAATAGACTAGTTATAAGTTAATACTCAAGGCCCCATAAATGTCACCCTTCCACAATCAGTGCCGTTTCACAACTAAGCATGCCATTTGCTAGAATAAATAAAACCTCCATAAATGATATGCTAAATGACCAATAAACTAGTACAATCAGTATGATCCTATATAAATGCGCATCATAAAGAACTCATACTGGCAGGCAGGCTAACAGGCTAAGATCATACAGAATGTCTAGAAAGAAAGCTTTTGGGCTGAAGTACACTGACTGCCTGACAGACCGCCTTACCAGTACTGTCTGCCTGACACACCAGTTATCGCTACTGACTGCCTGATAAACCAGCCTGACTGATAGACCACCTACTCATATGATCTGCCTGACAAACCACCGAAAGATATTGAGTGGCTGATAAACCGGCCTGACTGACAGACCACCTATTGATACTGACTGCCTGACAGACTGACCTACTAGTACTGTCTGCCAGTTTTGTTTCACTACTAAGTACACCATTTGTTAAAATAAAGAAAAGCTCTGCCTGACAGACCACCTACCACTACCGACTGCTTGATAGCCTGGCCTGACTGACAGACCAGCCACCTCTACAGACTGCCTAACAGATCAGCCTGACTGACAGATCACCTACCGGTAGGCTGTCATACTGACTGCCTGACAGACAGACAGATACAATGGACAGCTATTCTGACTGCCAGCATTCGTACCTCATACAAATGATTTCAATGTCTTCCAAGAGATAGATACTCACCTTTTGTTCGTGAAGGGGCTTCCTGAGGTGGGCACAGAGTGAGAAAACATGGAGTCGTTCATGCTGTTCACTGGTCTTGGAGGCCTGCAGACAGGGAACAAAAACACTGTCATATCTTCCCCCATCATTCACAGGTTTCACAAGGCAAAATATCACAAAAAAACAGTGTTTTGTGAGGAGTTTAGGAGTATATTAGTGGGATAAAACAATGACCGTACAGCTTAAAACACCTGGACCTAAGTAGTCCATCCAAGTTATTCTGTACCATATCATTCCTGACTTATTTTAACATACAAGACTATAAATACCTATCTGGCTTAGTATCAGAACCAAAAATGTAGAGCTTTCTGTAAACTATTATAATTCATAAAATATCACTGTAAAATTATACTAAACAGGCTTTAACCTGGGCATTATAATCAACTTTCAGATTTTCAGGGAAAAAAAGAAATGTTATATTAATTAAGAAATTATTCAATAAATATTACTTACCAAGTATCACTATTTTGCAGCATAGAAGGAACAGAAAAAAGATATAGTAATTCTGTGTATTATAACAATCTGTACACAATAAGGCCGCCTTTAATGATCAGTATTTAATGTCAGAAAATAACAATAAGCCATGTGGTGGTTCTGAGCACAAGCTGGCTCCCGTAATTGGGATTATAGCGGAGTGCGCTCTTCGCTGCCTCCAAGCTGCAGACAGGGGCGCTTAGCAAACGGCATACTGGTGCAGGGCCAAGAACTGACAAATGGCCATCAGATGGTAGCAGTGCATTTTGGAGTAGATGCTGTGTGTACAAATATGGGCTTCTATGGGATACATACAACCCATTTAATCCGGCTGGCACATGACATAAAAAAGTGAAGCAAAAAATGGGACTTATATTCATGAAGTATGCATGCATACATATTAGTTTGTGATATGTGGGGGAAGACTCTGGTAAGCACATAGGAGATGCATTATGGTATTAGATTTAACCTGAATCTGGCTGCAACAGGAAGGATCTGTTGATCTTACACCTGATCAAGGCACATAATCACGTTTCACTAAAAAAAAAATGTCCAGCTGTACAGAAAGGGGGAAAATGTCATTTTGAATGAAGGCAGGGAACGTATGAAAGCATCTAAATGTAAAGCTTGTTCCATAAGGACAGTAAGTTATTACTGGTACCGGAGAACATCACTAGACTGCCAGTGATACTGCATCTTCATGGTGTGGGAACAATGCATGGATTTGCACATCCCACCTTACTCGCCATAGAGACAGATGAGAGCAAAGCTTGGGGTGATAGTACAGGGACTGCCATTTATCTGCTACCCCTGGACCTTTTTTTAGTGTTAAAGGCTAAGGTCAACGGTGATTCACCAATTCTGCTAACCTCGGGATTCTAACCCAAGTAATGCAAACAAGGCCTTCGGAAAGAATTCTATAACCTGTAATTCTAAACCTCTGAAAAAAGACAGGCAATCAATAATCAATGTTTGCTGGCTTAGATATTAGGAAAATCTGCCAAAAGTACAAAATGAAATTTCAGCAAAAAAATCAAGAGATGAACTGCGTGTGCAGTAATGGTCAACACCCTGCTAGACGCGTTGGTTGTGCTATGTTTACCCAACGGAATGCTGTGTAGTCATGTGATGTGTGCTGGGTTGAGTGTTCCCAATGTAAGCATGACTGGCAGAGAGCATGCTGGGTATTCACGTAATGTTAGCATGACTGGCAGAGAGCATGCTGGGTATTCACGCAATGTAAGCATGACTGGCAGAGAGCATGCTGGGTACTCTCACGATGTAAGCATGACTGGCAGAGAGCATGCTGGGTACTCTCAAGATGTAAGCATGACTGGCAGAGAGCATGCTGGGTACTCTCACAATGTAAGCATGGGTGGCAGAAGGATGGTGGGTTGGGAGAGAGTATGCAAAGTACACATGATGTGGACATGGTCTTTAGTAAGGATGCTGAGTACTCACACGATGTGGGCATGGCTGGAGGTGAGTATGCCGAGTACTCACACAATGTGAGCATGGTTGGAGGTGAGTATGCCGTGTACTCACACGATGTGGGCATGGCTGGAGGTGAGTATGCCGAGTACTCACACAATGTGAGCATGGTTGGAGGTGAGT
>JAODKL010000081.1:8860333-8870455 GCA_026780765.1 Petrocephalus schoutedeni | reverse complement strand
TATCAGTTAAAGGGGAAAACACAGAGGCTGTAAATAAATAAGTCCTATTAGTTAAAGAGGAAAGCATAGAGGCTGTTAATGAATATGTTGTGCGATTATGAAACTACACAGGTAGGAAAACTCATGTAGCAACCGAGAATATGTAGTAATATTTACACGTATGGGTTAACATTAGAGTTAAGGAAAAATCATGTACATAAACATTAATTTGTATATACTCGTGCCTCAGAGTGGCTTGACTTTAAATACATGTATATCAGCAGCATATGAGCATCCAAACCCACAGCCATCAGACTTCCAGGAACACCTGCGTCTCTACAAGTAAACCTACTCTCGGTAAGGGGAGTACGGGATGCTGTGAGCACAGCCATGATGTCACATGTTCATCACTAAGGCTGCAGACTACAGAGGGAGGCTGTTTCCGGAAATGACGCTCTTCCATGCCCTGCCTTGGGATTCTGAGTGAGCTGCACATCAAACACTGACTCACTGCCTGCAGGCCTCCAGGACAACTGAACAGTTTGAGCCCAGTGATCCTCTTTACAAATAACTTTGTGTTTTACCTCCTTATTCGTTTACCGCTGCACGCCATCGTGCATTTGCCTCCGCCTGCTTCTCACTCTTCTCATGCTGCTATTGAGCAATTTTGTTTTGCCCCCGATGTGGAACTTCTCCTGTAACAGTAACTCTACGGTAACTTTCGCAGATTCTCAGCAAAGAGACATTCTATAATTAGAAAGCTGAGACACAAATAACTCCAGTAAGCCCATGTTTGGTTCGGCTTTACCCTCATACAGAACAGATTTTTTAAAATTATTTTTAGAGCTCCATTTATTGAGAATTTTGACCTAATTAAAGAATGCTGGATACCATAGCACATATACGGAGTTCTTGTCCCAAATGGAACGCTATATTGCTTCATCCTTAGATTGGATTGAAAAAAAAAAAAAAAAAAACACCACTGTGTGCCTGATCACTGTACCACTCTCCTCCTGTTTTGGCTGAATGACAACCAATAACCAGTAATTAAACCTGCATAGAGGTGGCAGTAGTGGCCAGAAAAAGACATGTAACACACCTTCTCTGGGGCCTAGCTGAATGCCAGACTGTGGGAACAGAGAGAGTGGCCCTCAATAGTTATCCGATTGTGCATTTCGACAAAGGGCTCTTGCACAAAATGACTTAGAATGGGATCTAAGTCTTGGCACCGGGGCCCTTAAATCAAAGGGCTGGGGAACAAATAAGATGTATCTGAAAGCAATACAACTGGATTTTGCAAGTTAAGAACTATGGTATTTGACCAGTTTTTTTTTTTATTTTTCCCCCCAAAGTGACTTGGCAATTTTATCCATTTATTCAACAGGAAATTACTCTGTTGGAAAACATTCACGGACTCTCCTGAGATTTAATCATTACCTGCCCCAGAATTTCTGTGAAAAAGAAGTTATTTACATTCCACATCACAGAGCTCCATCTTTGCATTGTAGGCTGCAAGATGTATATTGAGAACATGCACATCTGACAGTGGTGATAAACACACACACACACACACACACACAAGAGGGTGAACCTCCTTCAGTCAGAAATGAAAGTCTGAAGCAAAGCTTGGAGTTAGACCTGTATAAACTGGTTTAATTTTATCCTCAAATTTAACGTGTTTACTTAAAGTGAGAGGTTTTCATTTTGCCATTGTGGGGAATGTGTCCCGTTACTCCATAATCATACGTACATGACGCACTATTTACAGTAACTTCATTACTTTACAGACCCTCTGTCTTATAATATGACAACTACACTGCGCTCAGTGCCGGACCTATGGCTGGAAACTACACGTCTGATAAAACAAACATGCTTTAAGCAGGTTGCAAAACATGCAGTAACAGTTTGTAATACAATAAGCTAAGTCTCCATTTCTCCGATTCCGCCAACTGGCAGATTAATTTGTACTTATTTGTATGTTCACAAGCAACCCACTTTTCGTAATCATAACAACAAGGTTTTGGGTGCCGCACAGAGCCGACAATAGCAGTGCTAAACTAAAATATATCTAAACTAACAATATACCCACAATTGTTTTTATTTGTTACTTTAATTAAATAAAAAGGTACTTGAAATAATACGTTTTTGGATATAATAAAGGGATTACGCACTCAAATTTGAACAAGGTCTGCAGCCAACTTGCAGTAAATCTGCTTATTCGTTTTGCCTTTTATCTGAAATCATTAAAGCTAATCCCACAGTAACTCATAGATGATGTTTTGTTGCCCCTAGACTTCCTGCCAATCTTAGCCGCAGTTATTCATCAAACATCGTTTAATCTATTCTCTGGCACAAGGAGCCTGTCTTCACATGCAACCTTCTCTTCATCCAGAGCTCTACTACTACCAGCAATAGGAAATATAACGGGCCATTTATACATGATCCAACACATTTTTATACACAACAAGATAAGTAATTATTTATTTCACTCTGGAGTCATTTGTGTGCATGCACTTGCTTTTGGGAGTTTTCCCATCTTATCTGAATATGCATACAGGTATTCAAGCAAGAAATTATTTAATTTATTTATTTAAAAAATCAGTTAGTGTTATCTTTATGATCATTATCACAGATCAAACAGCTTCTTTGCATATAGGTTATAAACACAGTCGTGTCTGCAAAATCATTTATTGTACTAATATATCATATATTCCTTACAAAGGTATTTTCTAGTTTTAAAAAGAGCCCTTGAATTGTTTTAAAGGTAAAACCAGATGGTTCTTTTTTTCTGGCTTACGGTGACGGCATATTTGCGGGTCGATAATTGCTGTGAGCTCCCCTGAACGACGGCCGTGCGACAGACCACTGCCAGTGCCATCACAAATAGTCATACGCACCTGTCACATCACTCTAAATGGTTAACCTTGACAGCTAATGACTACGTGCTGAAAGCCAACAAAAGGTGAGGGGAGAAGTTAGCGCTGAGCCATCCATATTGCAGCTCAAGCCGAGGGAGGAATATCTCTGCACTTAAAACTAAAAACAAAATGTACGGAAAAACTCAAGTGGCCTTTTCCCTGCCCTAAACACGTCCCCAGTGAAATAGCTGAAACACATGATACAGAACACAAACATAGCATGCTCAATAATACTCCCCATTAGCTATATATAGTGTATTTATCATACCGCTAAATTTAGGACATTCCTACATTTGCTAAATATTTGCCATTTAGATAGTTGGATTTGCACAGCCTAAGCTTAAACAGAAGCCATTAATTAACACCATCACATAAACACATGACCAGTCCATTATATTTGCTGTAAATATAACCACATAATGTTGTTTGAATTAATACAAACTTAAATGCAAAACATGATTGGAAAATACAGATGCAGGGCTAAAACTACAAGACAGAGCATGGTTAAACAGTTAAATGATGAAGCCATTTAGTCGGTAAGCGGCACTGAAGTTTCCAGAAAATTTGAAATTATCCCAAAGTGTTTTGACTTACAGCTTGTGTATATTTTCAGTCTGTGAAGCAAACACTCACCACCCGATTCAACATTAGAACTGCAACTAAGGAAAACACACCTCAGTTCTGAATCTAAACTGAAATAATAACTGGCAATATCTGAAAACCGGCAGAAAAGCAGGAAAATACCTGTTCTGTAACATAAGTAAGTTGATGTGCTTCTCCCCTATTCGCACATACCCTTGAGTGTGCACCATCCTCTCCACCCGCGCGGGTGTGCCTCTCCACTGCAGAAAGCCACCTGTTCTCCACAGTAACAGTGGCTCGTGTAAAACCCTCTCCCTCAACGCCGTGCGCCGGCAGACGTGAAATTGGAAACGGCCTGAAGCTTCGCCTGCCTCTATCTTTAACCTGCTCCAAGCCCCCCTGCATTCCAGCCCAGCCTCGTCGGCGCGGGCCAACCGGGCCGCCCAATCAGAGGACGGCTCGGCCCGCCAGCTCCCTGGCGGCGGCCCAGTGCCCCGCATACATCACACTGCCTGTCTGCCTCCAGTGGAGCTACAGAGAACAGGGGCCTCCACAAATCTATGCTGCAGACTCCTTAAATGGGGGAAAAAACATCCATAATTAATTCAGCACCCCTTTTATCTTCTGAAAGGCTTTATACTTAAAAGTAGGTCAGTCTAATTCATGCCTATCATATGGGTCCGTACACATCCTCTCACGCGCCCTGTGCAACGTCCTGCTCCTCCGTCTGACCCCACACAGCGCATTCATAAGGCCCAAATGCATATTAAAACCAGAGTATTGCTATATACATTTAACTGGGTCTTTTTTGTAAGCTAACCCCTCCCCCAAATATAAATATGAACTTCCACAAGCTGGGTGTGAGGCAGAAAATCACTAAGACAGTCATCTTTCATCCCTCCGTCAGGCTGAGCCTTGGTGGGCTGCAGGATCATCGAGACCCTGTGCAGGATTTGGGGTTAAGGAAATGGAGGAAGTCATTTATCTATGGTCAGCTTCTTAGTAAGATGAGTAGCTCCAAGCTTTATTGTCATCATGCTGACACGGCAGGAAATTTCGCTGATATGTCTTATTTTCGCAGACCTTTTTAAAAGATAGATTATAAAAATTTAAGTACAGATTATAAAAATGGAAATATAAGAATAGACAAAGAATAGACATGAGATACAGTAAACAATTTATGCAGTGGATTCTTTATATTATATGAGTTAAAGTATATTACGTTTGTGTTATTGAGTTCTATTTATATAAATAAACTATTATTTTTACATTATAATAACTTGTAGGTTACTACTAAGGTGCATGAAGGAAGCCCACATTATAAACCGTCACATACAACCGCCTTGTTATAAGAGGACTACAGCAAATTGCTGGTTACAGTTCCAAACATCTGAGCTTGGTGGTTCAGCGCATAGCCTCATTATAATGAGTTCTGAGAGAAAAATACTGTCATTCAGTAAGATTGAAGCAGGCTATGTCGGGATGACACGTCTCAGAAGTCAACACCGCCCAAAGCAAATTCATTTACAGTTTAATCGAAACCTCGTCTTCAATTTTCAGCGGCACCAGTGTGAGACTTCAGAGGGTCACACAGAGCCAAGTCCTGCAAAATGACTGCATAATAACTGCAAATGATTGCTCTACACTAACTGCGTGGCTCCTCGGCCATATTTGTGCTTGATTTACAGGATGCGGATTTCCTTCAGTCGCATTTCACTTGTCCGTCCGCAAGGGACACGACCTCTTTATGAGCCGGTTAAAGCGATCGCGGCGACCGCGCACATATGAGCACCGACGGCGGCCGCACACATGCGCTCCTCCGATCTGCGAGACACCGCAGCTACCAGCTCGATTTGCATGAGCGGGCTGCCGGAGCGCGGTGGCCCTGCATATTGGCGGGGGTGGCAAGCTGGCATCGGCCAGGACACGCAGAGGGGACGCGGAGCGGGGAGGCTGGCAGGCAGGGTAACAGCAAAGCGAGAACGCTGACAGCCACCAGCCACCCACTGCTGCTCTCCGCACTATCAAATGCTCTATTTTAGCTCCATGATTAACGTGGACGTAAATGATAAGCAAAAACCATTAACAGTATACCAGACATGCTTCAGAAATAGTGGTGAAATTGACTGATTGTCTGACACCAATAAAACATGCATATAAAACCATACGTAATTAGTAAGTGACTAGTGTACAAATATTATGCAACATATCTGTTCTTAAAGCCCCGCATGCAAGTACTGTCTATATTCTAAGTACATTTCCCATGGCAAAATGTTGCTATATAAGACAATCAGTACTGAAACCACTCAAAATACTATTGTGAAATATCCATATGGCCGCAAGATGCTTGGAAGAGATACCTCATAATCAGCACTTAAACTGTGCAAGCGCTCACATACCGTATTTGTGCTGATTATCGCATGATTGTGGAACACGGGGTGCTAATGGGGACACCTTGAGGAAAACCGGGGAAGTGTATACTCACGAAGACTACCACACAGTCAGCGAAGAGGGGGAAAACAAGAAAAGAAAAAACAAATTTGCATATCTTGTAACGGGGATAATTTTATCTGCACTATGCATATGAATTACTTGGCATGACATACACAGTCATTGCTATTACATAATACAGAGCTCAGTAGATACAGTACCCTATGCAGCTTAAATATGAAATGTAAGCCTTTATTCATACAGGTGTAATTTTACTGATGCAGTCCTGGGTTGAAAGGTGCCTATTTTACAGATTACATTGCATGCATAACTATTCAAAGAAGTACAACCAACTGATGCTTAACATCTAAGATATTAATTATCGTCATATTTTTATACTATCATCATCCTCATAAATTATCATAAAAAATTTAGATTCAGAAATGGAAGATTGTAAGGCAAGTAGCCAGAAGCGTGGATAAAAAAATCATGGTAAAATCAACGGCGTTGACCTGACAAAGCTGAACTGCACAGTCACTTCCCATTCCAAACAATGTACCTATAATCAATATAGCTATAATTGTTAGCCCACAACTGTCTATTTTAACACAGCCCTGGGACCAGAGATACCCGCTGGCTTTTGGTAAGGATGGAGTTTGACAGGTGTAGTGACATAATGCTGATTTCTGGTTTTCTGCAAAGCTTCATGGAGAAAGATGCAGAAATATACTCAGTGACAAAAAAAAATGTCAAGCACCCAGGCGGAGTGGTGGAAATGAAATGAATCTGCACGTGGTGAAAGGTCGTGTGACTGTATTGCAATGATTATAATAATAGAGCAAATGGACAACAGAGTTGGCAGTATGGGCAGTAGGGTGTGGCACCACCCCGGGCCTGGATACATGTGGCGATATGGTGCGGAAGGGAGTCATACAGCCATTGTATCCTCTGTTGCGGCAAGTCGGCCCACGGCTGTTGTAACTGGCCCTCGAGATCCTGCAGGTTGGCACTGGATCTGAGTTGACATCCAAGCTGATCCCACATGTTCGACTGGGGAAAGATTGGGGGACCAGGCTGGCCACGGGAGGACCACAACATGATGCAGGCAGTCCATAGAGACACGTGCCATGCATGAACAGGCATTGTCTTGTTGAAAGAATGTACCGCGGTGCTGTCTCAGGAGTAGTAAGACATGCAATCGCAGGATGCCGTCAGGGTCCCCAGAATCACTACCAGAGATGACCTTATGACCCTCTGACCCCCCAAACCAGGATGCTAAGAGTAACTGGTGTGTCTTTACACAACACTGGCAGGATTGGTCCTGGCCCCTCGGCGCCACCATACGCACAAATGACAGTCATCCGTGGTAATGCAGAACCAAGACTCATTGCTGAACATGGTACGTCTCCACTCAGTCCATGCCTCCCAGTTACAGCACCACTCCAAATGAAGCCGTCTTTGTGCTGGTGTTAACGGCAGCCTAGCATGGGACGGTGAACACGTAGTCTGGTTGAAGCCAGAAGTCTGACCCGGGGTGTTGTATAGAGTCTGATACCTGTGTCTGGATGGCAGGCACCAATGTCATAGCGATCTGTAATACTTGGAGCACAATACGACCATCCTTCCCTGTCTTGGGCGACCGGAACATTCATGATGTGCGTGGGTGCCCTCACGTGCCCATTGGCTCCAACACTGGGAGACTGTGACATCTTCATGCCCCACATAGCGGGCAATTGCACTACCCGACCACCTGGCCTCATGTAAACCCACAGTGCGACTCAAACGCGACACAGTATCAAACGCGATCAAGTGCTGGTAATGCTGTCTAATGTGTCTATGAGGCATCCTCTGTGTTTGGTGACTAGATGTGCCATCTTCTTGCAAATAGAATCATTTACACACCCATCGCTGGTCTGCACTTGTACCGAATTATATCCAAATCGGACCATTACAATAATTCTGGCTGCTTGACTTTTCTGACTGAGTGTAGTAATGGAAAAGTAAGGGCTCAGGGCAGCCTGGAAGAGTGCCTCAATCACTGATGAGAGTTGCAAGATTAAGGACCATAACTGGCAAACTGATGCTAATGTAAATTAGCAGACTAAAGTGGTTACAATAATATTAAAAGATGTCACAGTGCACCTGCTCTACAAGCCAAGGGTGACGGTTTAAATATACATTTGGCTTTGCTTTTACGGGAGGATTATTTAATGACTCAATTTCTTCACATTGGAAATTTTCCACTGAATCCAGCTGAGAACGAAGAGAAAATGGCTTGTTCCTAGGAAGACTTTCAGGAGAGACTTGTCCTCAGTTCCTGTGCCAATGCTAAGTCACATGTTAACCTCCAAGAGGAATCAACATATGGAAAATCGCATCATATTGAATAACAAACTCCTGGTGCGCAACAAAACACCTACACAGGTCCTGGACTGCTTCCACTCTCTAGTACAGTTCCTCCCACGGGCTTTGGACCAGCTGTCTCTTAAAATGCCCCAATGCTAATTAGAGACAGCTGGTCACTGTTAAATCCCGAGACGACTGACTTGTGGATGGCAGTATAATGCAGGCCAGGTAAACCGAGGATTTACTAAGGTATACTACGGTACACCAAAGTATATTTAGTATATAAGGCATAAGTTGCAACCCAAGAATAAGTATGTAAGCACAAAGCAAGTCACACAAAGACACAGAAAAATAGGCAGACGTTAAGAAACCGGCATTAGCCAATCAGAAGCATAGTAAGCCTATACACATACTCAGTACCCCAGAAAGGTAGCTTTTATCTAACTACATGAGTTGGTTGTGTGGACTGTTGCCTGCAAATTAAACTGCCTCTTGGGGACAATAAAGCTAATCAAATAAAATCCAAAGGTGATTCTTCCTTACATTAGTCGGATCTGGAGATATGGTGTACCCTGGGGGGGAGGGGGGGGGGGGCTATTGCTCTATAGCAGGAGATTCCAACCTGCTATAGAGGAAACACTATAGAACTGAAAGGAATCTGCAATTACTGTCATGTTAAGCTATATAAAGCCAAGTAAGAGCAGAATTCAACCTTAAATAGTAACCAACACAAACAAAAGTCAATACAGCAGTACCCTGGTATAGCACTTCGGCATAAGTCAAACTCAACTTTACGTCACTTGTCAAAATAATGAAGAGAATTTACTTAAATGAACATGGTCCATTTACAGTACATTGATGCACGTGATAGCAGACGACTTTACGAGAATTTACTTAAATGAACATGGTCCATTTACAGTACATTGATACACGTGATAGCAGACGACTGGAGGGGCCTGAAAAAACTTACGTAAATTATGTAATTCATTTTAATGAAACAGTAATAAATATTTAATGTAGTCACTTTTATTACATTAATTTCTATTTTGTTTTTCTGAATACTAGGTGAGCGACTTTTATAATAAATTAAAGATGCATTGGAACGGAAATGGAAATGACTAGGTTTATTTGTTAGTCCTTCTCAGGCATTTTTAAGGTGTTATTCTCAGGTTTGGTCAAAAATCGGCTCATGACTGAGCTCTCGGAACCAATTAAGCACTTAAGGCATGGTATGACTGTACTTACTCACCACCTAGCCATGAAACCATATAACATATGTTGCTGTTGTCAATTTCAGTTGAATATTGCTTTCCTCTTCTTAATCTCCCCATTGTTGTCACTGCCCGTGGGTCTTTTTCAGCAACCCCGGTAAAAAAATAAATGTTGTTAATGTCATTCGCTTCTACATTTTCTCTTTCATTTGCCGCCTCACTAGCGGGCTTAGCTTCTCATCTTCTAAAGATGACCGTGCACCTTGCACATGTACCTTTGACCCAGAGGTGACGGCACAAGTACAATGTTTTCGCTGTATATCCAATTTTTAAAATTTTTAATTAAATAAAATCAGTTTATAATACATTTTACTTCTAAATGACTATACATTTCCTTGTGATATGTAATGTAGTTTGATATTTCTAGGAAAATAAAAAACACAAAACACAATGTAGTGCCTACATTGGCCTAGATTTATTTTGACCCCTGCTTCCTACGGGTTTTCACAGCCCAGTTCGGCTGAGCCCACAGCCCAGTCCCGGTCCGCGGCTTGGGAACCCCCGCTCTTAATGACAGGACTCTGACCTTGTGTTTGGAAGGTCATCAGTTCAAATCCCGTGGTTAGAAGTAACGTCACCATTGGGCCCTTGATAAA
>JAODKL010000081.1:8832277-8851765 GCA_026780765.1 Petrocephalus schoutedeni | reverse complement strand
TTATCTATGCAGTCCTTCTAATCCCCATGAAAATATGACTATGTAGAACAGCTCTATATATTTGTAAAGCACACTGCAAAAACAAAGGCAGCACATTTCCCCAGCTCTGGGTTCTCCCTTTGATCGCCTACATCTGCAGCTCCTGCACTAAGTAGGAATGACAATGTCTGAGGTCCCAAATAATAGAAAGCCGCCTCTGTTTACAAAAAGCACAATCACAGCCCAGCTGTCAAGCTGCAACACCGTAAATCTATTACGTTGCCACGTTCATTACAAAGCGCAAGCAATTCGCCCTTACACTTCCCCAGTTAACACTTATGCTGTCATTGATAATTTGAAAGAACTACTGCTAATTATTTATTTTACGAAAAAATGCTTTCACGAAGGTGCAAATCTGATTGAAAAGGCAAGAAAAAAAAGTTTATTCCTCAGATGTGTCCTCAAATGCACTTGGATTAATGTAGATGTATTCTCTGGGTGCTTGAAGTATTCAGCTTAAATTTTTGGGGGAAAACTGTTTTCCCTCATTAAGCTAGACAGAAAACGAACGATAAATTTTTCTCAGGCAGCTGTTCTGGAATAAGTGCTTCCAGAGAGTGTGAGCAGAGGGCAGGTTTTTTGAGTTTTATACGCCCAGAGTCTACTGTATGTGCCAAAAATATTTGGTCATCGCTAAGCTAGGAGAGTGGGACTGTATGCAGAAGGGACACATCAACACTCCGTGACATATTAAAGGGAGTCAAGAACTGGACTGAGTTTGTCCCACTGGTTTATGCATTTCCTCTTTCTGCTGTAGACCTTCCAGGCCTTAATGTCTCCGGTTCATTGCCAGCATAGGCTGCCCTGAAGAGCGTGAGGCTGCAGATCAATAGAGGCTTAACAAGTCAAACATGAGAACCAGTCTGGAGTATCAGAGCAATTTGAGAAGCCAATGTTAAAAAAAAATGGCAGAATTATACTCTTTTTGGCCCGATCCAATGTTGTTCAGAAGGGGATTAGGAAGCATGCATCTTTTTTATAATAACAATGTATAATACAACAAATATGGTACAGTAAATTTAAAAAACTGT
Organism: Petrocephalus schoutedeni; assembly: GCA_026780765.1. Classification (NCBI taxonomy): domain Eukaryota; kingdom Metazoa; phylum Chordata; class Actinopteri; order Osteoglossiformes; family Mormyridae; genus Petrocephalus; species Petrocephalus schoutedeni. Next base: position 8,850,695 of record JAODKL010000081.1, on the reverse strand, counting down.
TTCAATAACTGGTCATGACCTCAACCTTTACTAAATGGACCATTCATTTTATTTACATATTATTTATTTTGCAGACACTTTTCTGCTGCATGATATTGAAAAAAATTAAAATATCATGATATACATTTTCTGCCATAAATATTTCAAAATTTAAATATTTCTCAAAATAAAGCTGCCAAAACATAAATGTTATTATCTACCAACCGAGTCTGACAGATAAGTTGGTGGTGTCATGCCAACAAATCACTTGCTTCTGTTCAATGTCTTCAATACATTAGAAGGCTAATGCCTTTTACCGACCAGTTATTCTTCACTTTTCATCTTCTCACTCATTTTGTTTATTTCTCACAAACGTATCACACTGTCTAGGAGTCAAACAGCAAGAACAAGAATGACTACAATCGTCTTGGAAAATGCATACAGGGCTCATGCAAATAACACTGTGGTAAATTTTAAGGGGATTTTCTTAAGGGTATACTAGATAATGTTGAAAAGAGACCATCAGTAAAATTGCAAAGATAGCTAAGTTTTGTTTCCTATGACAGAGTAAAACTGATTTAGCATAACTTATTCATAATCTTAACTTAGCTGACTATCAAAGTCCATGTGATGTGACAATTGCATGGCCATAACATGCGATGTCAATATTAATATTGCACATTGCCTAGCTTTAATCCAAAGTAACATTTTTTTTGAGAAAGCTGGGTAAGCCAGCCCTTAAAGCAATTGGGGGATAAGTGCCTTGCTCAAGGGCCCGAAAATGATACCACTCTGCCTGCTATAGGATTGGAAGTTGGTGACCTGTCCCTCAGAGGTACAGTGTCTAGAGCCACAGCCGCCCCCCCCCCATTTGACAGCCATGCATGGCTCCCTTTTTTCAGGAATACACAAGCTGCAGTACTAAGATCTTAAAGTGCTCTCCCACTCCAGAGAAGATTTTAAAAGCTGCAGCGGAAGCAGGGAGAAACATTGTCCTCACCCTTTTTATCTCGCAGGAAGTCCAGAAACTGGGGAACTCATACTGACTCTGCTTTAATGAATTCATAATTATTGTTTATATGCATATTAAAATCAGGAAGCTAAAATGCACTTCTGGATACCAAAGGAAGGAAAGCAGTTAGACCAAGATTTTTGTAATTCACAAGCTGCAAAGGAATCAAAGAATAGCTGTGAAATTTGTGTAATATATTCGCACTAGATGTGAGCAGTACAGAGTTATTACAGTATACCCCGGTATTTAGAAATCCCGAACGTACTATTTTAATACCTTCAAAAATACAGACACTCCTCATTCTATTAAACTGATATCGAAATGCTGTATTGAGGTGATGAATTGTAGTTTACAGCGTAAGTTGCGATTGGAGCCTCACTTAAGTTAAGAAAAACTTTTAAATTATATATATGTATGAATAACACAAAATGCATGCGTAGGCTAATGCCACAAAAAAACATGCCGTGAATGCGGCAACATACATGAAGCCTACTGTGCAAGTGCCTGCAGTTTGGGCAGTGACAGTGGTGTCAATAAACAAAGGGTGATCTTTTTAACTCTTCTACAAGGAACTGTGTCCTAGTCCTATTCCCCAAGTGCTCAACCTCTCTGAGGCCGTTTAGGCATCTCTGATTCCAGAGTTTACAGTAGCCTAACATGATTTAGGTTTTTATTTTCCTAATACCATCAAATACCGTATACTGGGAGAAGTGTTGAGAAAATACGACAGCATGAAAAACTAGATCCCGTGCAAGTGACACTCTAGATGTGATGCCAGTCACTGACAGGGCACAGACACTCAACCAGTTAGGCCAATTTACAGACCCCAATTCACCTGACCACATGACTTTGGACTGAGGAAGAAACCCTGAGTACCACAGAGATCCATGCAAACTCAACATGAGCAGAGAGTGGTGGGATTTAGACCCCCAAATCTGGGGGCATGAGACTGCAGTGCTAAATCGCTAAGCCACCATGCCACCCATTTGTCCCTTTATTTATTTTTTCATTTATTACTGAACAGTAAAATTAACATTTATACTTACAGTAATTTCCGGGATTTGCTTCAGCATTAGAAGCACTTCAAAGTGTTTCATGTGATACAGACTGCCCCTAGCCTGCAACTGGGTGACATTCCGAAAGCCAAGTCAAAATGAATGTAAAAGGATAATTGCACTGAATTTGAGAATGATATTGGGAGATGTGTGAGGCTGTGATGGTCTCACTGCCACACAGAACAGTACTTTGCCAAGAAAACTATTGTACAGTGTGCAGTTAACACTAGGTATCATGTGGTGCAGGGCATATGGATGCCCAAAATTTATTTTTGCATACATTTTGTTTTTCTTTTATTCATTTTATTCATATGTGCAACTTGTCATAAGTTGCATAGTTTGTAAGCTGGGGACTGCCTGTAAATGACAGAAACTCTCTAACGGTCTGACACCAGCTAGTGTGGGAAATATACACATATTAACTAGATATGGTCTGCCTTATATCCACTGACAGTTTGGGATCTGGAACCAGACCCCGTGATCAGGGGTGGAATCTCTCCTACTCTGGAGTTTTTCCTTTGTTTTGGACCCTAAGGTGACCTACCTAGAGCAGAACTGTAGTTGATGGTGTGTTGGATTCGACACATAGGGAGGACACCCATGATGAACCAGGACAGCCGAAAGGAGAAGTCAGGGTCTCCAAAGAATGTCTTTTGTGTGAGAAGAATTCAACTAACACCACCAGAAAAACTTCTCCAGCATGCGGAGTGAGGTTGGGGAACATATTCGAGGCCTCGATTCTTGCAGTGCCTGCCAAGATCTGCGGCCAGAAGGCGGTCAATAAGAGGACCTGCGTGTGAACACCTGTGGTGAAGGAAGCTGTTAAAATGAAGGATGAGGCCTTCAGGACAATGCTTGCACAGGGGTCTCCTAAGACAGCTATAAGGTACTGTGAGAACTGGAAGAAGGCATGGAGAGTGTCTACTGGCTGGCTCCAAAGGTGTTTTGGAAAACTGTTCAACATATCAGGAGTGGGAGTCAGGACTCTGCTTATGCTATGTTCAGCAAGTCTGGGGATATTGTCAAGAGATGGAAAGAACACCTCCTAAAAACACAGCTGATATGTCCTCTTATCAAGAGGCAGGCTATCAGTGCAGCTGAAGACACTATGCTCATCAATGTTGCATAGAAGGCAATTAAATTATCTGCGGACTGGCAAATATAACTGGTTGTCCCCATTTTTTACAAAGGGAGATCAGAAAGTGCATTCCTAGCTAATTCCAAGATATGGAAGATAAGACTTAGGATCAAAGATGATCAAAGAGGGACAATGCAAATGCAAACAGCCTGGCCGTTAAGTTAAAGTGGACCAACTCTTCTCCCTTGCACTGCGGCGTGAGGTTTGTGGAAACATGCTATCAGTCTACATGTGCTTTGTGAACTTAAAAAAGGCATATGACCAGATGTCCCAGCACATACTGTGAGAGACGTTGCAGTAATAATGGGTACTTGGGCTGGAAGTGCGTGCTACTTAGTTAGTGTGTGAATATCATAACTCCTGCTTGTGATTTTCACAGCGAATTTGTGTTTGGAAGGGTGTCCGGTCTGGGGGCTACAAGTGGCGTCTCTGATATTTGCAGAAGTAGTCCATGCAGGTGAGCAATTCAATGCCGGGGGCGAAGTAGACCGGCCAGGGATGAGCACAATGGTACCACCTTGGAGTAGAATGGAAGCTCATTTCAGGTGATGGGGGAAGAGTCGGCCCTCGGTGAAGTACCTAGGTAAGTTGTTAACAAGTGACAGTAAGTCGGAACATGAGACTGATGTCAGTTCAGTGCCTGCAGTTTTGCGGGATGTCCATGGCAGTAAAGCGGGAGTTCAGTGAGTCTATTTCCCTGTCCTTAGCTACGGTTGTGAGCTGTAGGTATTAGTCACGAACGAGAACAAGCAGCCAAAGCGAGGTTTGTCCGCAGGGTTTGTCGATGCTTTGGGCATCTTATAAGGATGCCACACAGATGGCTCCCTTGCGTGGTATTCCTGGCAAACCCCACTAGGCCGAGGCCCCAGGGAAGACCCAAGGACATGCTGGAGGTACTGTATCTCCCAGATGGTTTAGGAATGTCTAGAGATCCCCATGAACTAGCTGGAGTCAGTGCCTAGGTAAAAGATATTTGGTCTGATATGCTGAGCATGCTGCCACCATGACCCTCCTGAAGGAGACCACTGAGAAAGTGATGATGATAGACCGCTGTGCTTGGATGTAGCAGCTTAACAGCTAGCAGATTTGTGCTCCATTTAGAGACTTGCTAGGCTTCCACACTCATGGGGGTGGAATTATTCCATGGAATTTAGTGGCAAAGAACTGGTTTGGCTTCAAAATAGTTACAGTATTTTATTAGACGCCACTGACTTACTTACTTACTGACAATGAAGGAAAAACCTCACCCATTGTATCTTTCGAGTTCTTGTCCCTCTCCTGCGTACTTAAACATGTTTGAATAACAGTTTAACAAAGAGAACTCCCACTTCCTTTGCGATTGTGCATTTGGCAGATGTTTTTGTCCAAAGCAGCATTCAACTCGGAAAGCAGGGTCAGACAGTCCCCGGGGTGACTGCCATTAAGGGTCTTGCTCAAGGACCCAATGGTGACATCGCATTTCTAGCCATGGGATTTGAACCAGTGATCTGGTTTAAACAGAGCCATGCACCACCACACTCTTGATTCCAGGCAGCAAAGGACACAAGCCTGCAGTGTACTCTGTACAAGGCGCCAGCCGACCAAGTGTATTTCTTTCTAAAGAACGACAACAGCGTGGCCATACTGATAGATAAGTGACTTATGGCAAATCATCCTCTTTTCTGCGGCTTGTGTCCTTTCACCCTGTAATGCGAGTATGTGGTGTTCTTTTTTGACTAACACCTAGATTAACACAGCTAATTCTCTTAACCCGGAAATGTCACTGCGACACACATTTCCCACCTGTCACTCTGCAGCTCTTCCTTACACCTCTTCCACACACACATTTCCTGTGCAAATCTCATCACTTTTTCTTGACGTGGACAAGCCAGCCATACATTTCGACACTATCTCTGATCTACTACGATCAATGTGATGCTGGAAGTCACCGCCAGCACGTTTTGTCGAAATCCTTTTTAAAAATGAATAAAACAATATACCTTACGATAGTGCTCTTCAATCTTTCACTGTGCCCTTGCCAAATCTACTGTACTCAGTGTCTCCCCAGGGTTTTTACTTAAGGTTCTATGGCATAAGCTCCAACGTCCCTCCTCTGGATAACTGATTAGAAGATGGGTGTTTGGGATCTTGCTACCAGTTATATTGTCTGAACACTTAACATATTAGCACATTTTTACCAAATGGCTTTGGAAGTCTTTATAAGTCACACGCTTTATTACTGCCAGCTGCCTTTCGCACATTCCTGCAATCAGTAAGTCAGTGAGGATCAATCTGTCCTACATTTATGCTGACTACCACTCTCACTTTTAGGCACATATCTGTGTAGTGCTCTGCCAGATCCTCACTGTCCTCGTCTCCCTTTAACTAGGAGGAGGGTGCCCCTGGGGTCCAGGTTGCTTCCTGCCTGCCAGTGTCTATTTCCAAATCTTCTAAAGCCTTTACTCATTATCTGCCCCTTGTTAACGGCCTTCCAGTAACTATATTATTATTTATTCATAAAGAGCAATAGCTACCAGCTTTGACAGCTTAGGGAAACCAGATACATGCTCACACTGCATTTATAAAGCATTAAAATACACCATTATTACTAATGCCTGGTGACTGCATTCAACACTGTGCAACCAGTGTAAATTAATTCACTGAAATCTGCACTGAAGGTTCAACTTCACTCTGTAGAGGACATTAAAGGAGTGTCCGTTTTGCTTATATACGCCGTTACATTGTCACAAGATAGTGGGCCAGTCTAAATAATTCCCTCTACGACTGTCTTGCCCTGAGACACACAGAATAAAAAGGAATAAAAAAAAAAACTGGAAAAAAAACCTTAAATGAATTATACACAGTTTCAAATGTATGTATAACACCTTTATCTTTATTTGTTTTTTTTTCTCCTCAATATCAGCTTGAGTACTGTATGGAAATGGCTGATTCACTATTAAGTAAAAATGCAGCTCTCAGATATTACAGTGAAATGTTAACAAAGAGAAAGCCAAGACTGCATGCATACAAAGTCAAAAAAATTACAAACATAAGTGTAATAACAATTTACTGCTGTAAACCAGGCAGCAATGGCTGACAAAACAAGGGTTTCCACTGGAGTTATGAATTCTAGTACATGAAAAATAAATGTTGCAGCAAGTGAGCTAACAGCAACTGTTTTTTTTTTTTTTTATCTGCATACAGCATCACTCATATACATTTCCTCACATCCTGCTCATCTCTGTTTACAGCAAATAAAAAATGTGTTTGGGTAATGAAACCAGTCAATAAATGTTCAGTCATCTCCCACCTCCCTCGTCTGTGTAAATGATTAAAGACGCTGCGTATTATGGGCTACATTCAAAAACGACATTTTGGAACACTGAGTTACCAGACTCACGAAAAAACTTTTCGAAATGTACTTGCTTTTATAAGAATGCGAAATGAGGCACATTTGAATGCACAGATGGTACATTGGAAAAAAATATACGCTTTTTTTTAAATCACTACGCTATTTCTGTCATGTGGGAAGGGAGAATCTCTAATGAATTACATTACTTGTTATGCAAAGTAAATAAAAATGAATCGCTGCACACACTATCCAATTTCACAACTGAAAGCCGACAGGTCCGTTTTGACTCTTTTTACTGTCTTCTAACAGCCAAATATATATATATTTGCCAACCCTGACGAGGATGAATGAAAAAGAGGATGTAAGCATGCATGCATGCACGCACTTCTTCCTGTTGTTCTCGATATTCCCCATTATCCTCCAAGACTGTTATATCGTGCATTTTTCCCTGCTTTAAACTTGCTGATAATCTGTGCCGTAATCGATTTTCCAGCACGTCCCATTCTACAGCCTTAGCTTACAGACCGCTTACAGACGTTTAACGTCGCCATTCCTCGCAGTATCCCGGGGCGCGATCGAGGTCTGTTCGCTGGAGCAGGATGTGCTGTGAGAGGAGGGTGCCCCCGGGCTCCAGGTTGGTGGCCACTGACACAGGGAGGGGAAGAATGTGGACAGTGAAGGCGGGTTCGATAAAGGCGACGGGCCGGAACGATGACCGAAGTCAGCTCATTCAGTTCCACCGCACAAGCCCCACAACAAGCGCATTTAACGAAATTCCACTATGCTCCTTTTGACTTTTTTTTTTTTTTTTAACGTTTTTTGTCTTCCACACTCTCCAACTGTGCTTTCATAATTTAAATATGAAAAAAAACTTCCCTGCTTTTCTTTTTTTCTAGTTTGTCACACACCTCCTCAATCTATTTTTTGTCCTTCCTATTTGGCATCGACACTGGCAATATCTCTGTGTTCTACCTCAGCCCATCATCCATTTCTGCTCTGAACCATCAAAAGCCTCTAACTGATACCATGTATCCAGCTCATATTCTATCCCACATTACCATGACGCGTCCACACAATTTCTGCACCTCATCTGGGACAATCTAATGGAGACGCCGCAGACACAGTTAATTTCACCGGTCTTTCACGCCCTCCCATCTGCTTTCACCTTTCCACTTAACTTATATTATACTTCCTCACTATCTAATACAATCCATCCTTGCCATTTGCTGATCCCAACCCTGGATCAGCCTCACGCATCCCAAGGACACTGTCAAACTGCATTTCTGGGTGATATTCTTCGATTGCTCCAGCAGCATTTTTGTGGCACCAACCCGCTATTTTGGCAGTAAATCTAGACTAGACTACGTGCCAGTCAAAGATCCAATAATTTGGCGGAAATGTATAAATTTTATAAATTTCATAAAACATTTTATAACAACTCCTGTATTATTTAACAAGGATTCTAAAATGGATATCCACTTCACTAATAAAACATTATGAAAATCTGAATGCAGATATAGAAAACAGGAACAATCAGCCTGCCAATTTACACCTGGCCAAAATGGACACACTGCCCGCCATCCAGCACCGATAAGCAGTGTGAGTATTTCCTTTCTGTACTGAAAGCACTTAGCTTTTTTGCTGTATATATGTAGCACTGTGACCATTTCACCTTGGCTTTTATTTTGAGTAAAAACAGTGAATAACTAAATGCAAAAGGTAAAACAATCCTTTCTGGGAATTTATTAAAAGAAGAAACACGGGCCGGTATAAGAGCTGGAATTCAACAGGATAACAACCTGAACCACAAAAAGAACTGCAGGGCAGTCTGGGAGTTTTCCAACAAAATGTTACAACTAGCTGCATTCTGTCCTTTGAAATGCTAAATGTAAATGTTAGATAGGCAGTTTATAACAGGATGGTTAAAGATACAGCGTTTTGCTGGTTTAAAGTTCCAGAATATCCAGCTGTTGGACCTTTGATCAAAAGCAAGGATAAAAATATACTCACCTGAATAAATTTGTAGAAGACGGAAAAAAAACTGGACACCATGAAACTCTGACATCCTGAAATAGTGAACTTGATAAGGCAATAGAGCAGGTCACAGATTTTCATTACAACTTTGACAATTAATGTATGGATGTATCGATATGCTTAATGTTGTGCTACATGCATAAAGAATACACTGCATATTTCTATTCTACTCCCATTTATTCTCTTTAGATTAAAAGCATAATAAAAACAACATAATCAAACTATGAAATGAATGAGCAGAGAGGCCCATTTAGGGCTATGGCAGGACACTGAAATGTCAATCGGCACGGAAATGCTGGTGATGTCTCTTCCTGCAAATCACCTCTGGCACATTTTCAACACAAGCTACTGCTGATCAACAAAATATTCACCGTCAACAGTTCAGTGTTCCCTGGCCCCAAGCTGCCTGTCTGCCATCCTCTCCACTCTCTGACAAGACCAGTGCTTTTAAGGCCAACACCTGCTCTCTCCATTCCCTGTCCAACCTGTCACAGACCTGCCCTCCACCTCTCTGCCCTCATCTGACCACCCTCTTAAATTAATCACTCTCTCAGACTGGTTCCCTCCATCTGTCTCACCCTTAAAAAAAAAAATAAAAATTAAGCATAATTTTAAGAACTAATTCTATAGCCACCATGCCATCTCTACAACGTGTCTCGCTCATCAACTCCTAATCCATCTCCAGCAAAGTAACCCACATTTCAGCCCAGCTTTTGCCCTCACCACAGTACTGAACACGCCGTAGCCAATGCGTCAGTCAGCCTCTTATATATGCCCTCTCCGGAGCCCTTGACATCTTCATTCTCCTCAACCTGAGCACAGGCTTCCACACACTGTCCCTTACTGTCCTCCTCTCAGAACTCTATGACCTGGGCATTAAGGGCAGTGCCTTGCACTGCCTTTATTTCAGATTATGCTTTTCACTCTTTCCGGTCACCCATGGGGTTCCCAGTGGTTCCGCTCTTGAGCCACTGCTATGTTTTACATATCCTCCCCATTCTTGGTGTAACGCTGATGACACACAGATCTTTTCCCTACTAAATCTACTCATTTACCCCCTCAGTCCCACATCAAAGCCTGAATATTCAAAACTGAAAAAAAAAACCTGGATGACCTGCAACTTTTACTCAGCTCAACGGTGATGACACTGACCTCATCTTCATTATACATCATACGGTACATACACTACTAAGAATACATATTCCCTCGACACTGATGGGATCCCTCTCACTTACAATTCATAACCTCGAAGGCATCTTGAGCTGGACACTTCTTTTTCCTACACAACAGTGTCTCCCAACTCGCTGCCGACTCCCTCAACCATGCCTTCACCTTTAGCCGCCTCGAGTACCACTACTCCCTCCTCATAAGCATCAGCTCCAGGTCGCTCCACAAGCTCCAAACGGCCCAGAACTCTGCTGCTCACCTATACTTGAACGCATCATCACATTACTCCTGTCCACCATGACCTGGAAGCCTGTGACATTTTGAATCCACTTCAAGACTCTTCTCCTTACTCACAAGCCTCTCAACAATCTTGATCCCCCCAATTTGCCTGGTCTTCTCTTTTCCTATCAATACTGTCACACCATACATCTTCCACTTTCAGTTCTGGTGAGCAAGTCTTCTCTGTGGTAGTATCCGATTCCCTTCCCCAGCATGTCCATAATCCACACCCCCCCCCCAGCCCCACCCCCACCTCCCATTTTCAAATCACACCTCAGAACATTCCTGCTTTCCCAGACTTCACTAAACATCCTTCCTGCATGGTCACAGTGCACTCTGTGCTCTGTTAATAATGTCTGCTCTGTTTATCCTTACTCATCTCCTCTTGTCGCTCAGTCTTGCATTTTCCATCGTACACAGTTGTATAAGCTAAGCGTTTCTGTATAGTAGTGAGATGCTATACGCTGTCCTCTGTCTCTTTCACCTCATTTACTGTAAGCATCTTTGGGCTCTTGAAAAGCAGTACACATGTTAGGGCTGCAACCTGCAAATGTTTTCACATTTGAATTTTGGGCTGAATTTTTAACTTGAATATATGGTTTTTAAACAACATCGCCGCCACTAATGTTTTAAAATTGCTACCGTACTTCAGTGCTTTTTGCCACCCTCGAGCAACGCTAGGTGGACCTCCTCGCACCTGCCATCTCCTGTTTCCTTACCTATGTGTTATTTGTGCGTTACTTGTGAAAAGATTCACACTGAATATGAAATGCATATGAATTTTTCAGTGGTACTGTAACCAGGGATATACATTTTTTCATATTCAAATTTTTCAGATAACTCAAAGATGTTGCATAAATAATATCAATTAAATTCATTATTATTATCATTATCATTATTATTATTATTATTATTAGTCCTGAAAACCAGAAAATGAGAGAAGCGTCCAGAACTGCAATTTGTACTACATAAGAGCAACAGCTAAAATCAGCCACAAAACTACAGGATACAGTCATAGCAAAATTCTGTTAATTTGCATTTGTGTTAAATTATAACCTAGATGTCCAATATACGTTACGTTAAGAAAATAGTAAAGTCGGTTAAAGTGTAAGGTACTGAAAGGTTCCAGTCATTAAAAAAACAAACAAAAAAAAAAAACATACATGTCTATACAACGGTGTCTTTTCACTGGGAAAAAGGCACGATTAGACAGGTGTTGGTGTTGGATGCATGCGCAGTTATAAGTCGCTACGGGCAATGCAGCATCTCTGGGACACATCTGCTTGAAGGTTAGGAGTCTGAGCCATATTAAGTACCCGTTAATCCAGGTAACCAGCCAAATAAGCTTGGTCTTGCATTTAAAGCCCATTCCAGACCTTACGAAAACACAAAACCAGAGTCCAACTAGCTAGTGACAGATGTGAGTAGTGGGCACGTCCAGCTGGAAGTTGGAGTACTTAAAGTCTGAATGTTTTGCTTGCAGGTAATGAGCATTCAGTTCACTAACTTTCTTACACTCTGATTCTATACTGCAGTGATAAAAAGGAAATCTGCACCGACTCCAGAGGGAATATCGACATGTTACACGGACCAACAGTTACACACTTAAAATCCTAAATTAAAACTTGCACTGCGACCAGTGAACTGAAGCGCTGACTCGTGTTTCACACTGTCTAACAGCAGCAACCACTGCAGAAAGTGACACCGCAGAAAGTGTCTAAATGCACACAAGCATTGTGTTCGATAAGAGTGATCTCAGACAGACAGCATTATCATCATTCTTCTTGTTTACACACTGGTTACATAACTACATATGACATATTCCAATCCCTTTGAAAAAACCTCTAAAGTAACAACTTAATTTTATATATATCACAAAATCATTGGAATTAACGGGAGTGCTGTACAGTTGCACCTCATTCTTGTGCATTGCTTTTATTGTAATGAATATAGAATAAAGAATGAAATAAATAAGACATAATTGCTAAAATGCCACAGAGATACAGCTCTCAGTACTTTTCTGGTCCATTGTAGTTGTGGTCAGTGTTGCATGGTCAGTAAGCCTCATTTGGACAGTGGACAGCCGGTCAGTGAGGAACAGCGCAAACGCAGTATTTCACGACGAGACCGTCATGGGGCCAAAGAGAAACCCTCATTCATTCAAAAGCCATTGACTAGTAATGCACAGAGGGTTGTGTAAGTAAGTCTGCTAAGGAGAAAAATCTACATGCACAAATATACAGTTCTAACAGATCTGTATTGCAAAAGCTATCTTTTAACTACACACAAACTTTAAAAGAAGTGAACATCAGTAGGAGCCTACTGCCAGAATCAATCCCATTACTTCATTATATTACATAATATTATATAATATTAAAAGGCTAAAATAAACTCCAGTGTATATATTACTCAGATTACCAGTTATAGTTCCGGTGAAAACTACTGCATTAGCCGGACCTAGCACACAGCTAGGCGCTTGCCTATGTAAGACCTGGCTGAGATGCCTCCGCTTTGAAAAAGTACATTACATCATAGCCAATAATAAAAGTATTCCCACAAGAAACACCCCTTATTTTGAGCAGGATCCGTGCGATAATAGCATAATGTTAGAGACTACACGGTTTAATTGCTAGAAGACTCCAACCTAAAAAAATGTCACAAACCTAAGCTGTAATTGATTGAAAGCAATAGTCGAATAAGTGCAATGTACCGGGCTTTATCACTGTCGGTATAAAATACATAGTTGGAATTTGTAGGGCCTTAACACGGCTTTACACAAATCTGTATATTAATTTGAACAATTATTGCAGCGATTGTCCATTTGGAAGAGCGTCTGAATGTTATTAAATCACTGGCAATCGGTCATTGTAATTGGTACTAAAATAAGGATGACCGCATGCGCTTTGGTCGAGCATCCCGTAGTATTCTTATGGAGTGCGGCCAGAAATTGCCCATACGAGCGGATCGCCGGGCCATCTGCTTTATTTATTTGATTATTTATTTCATCAATATGCTGTCCTGCAGAAACAATCACCAATGCTACATTTCGGCGACTGAATAGGGGCAACAGGCTGCAGAGACAGCGGCGATTTCCTATTCCAACCGCAGTGCCCTGCATCATCAGTCATGTGAGCGACCCGTACACGGGGAAAAGCGAAAAAACGCCTGGGAACGATTGCGATATTATTTCCTCATATGCACACCAGCGGTGACGAGCAGACCGCATTCTGATATTTTCTAAAATACACATAAATACATCACATTTTTTTAGGGCAATCGGTAAACAGCAAATAGGATATAGCTGCATATAGGCATATTCTCCAGAGCAGCTCCAGCCTGTAGTTTACCTGTGAGGTAATCCTCAGCATAAGGTCATTTAACCCCGAACGTTTGCAGTGCACTAGCGGTACTCACCAGGTTCTCAAAAGGAAGCGCCCCGGATTGCCTTGTGCACATGCCCCCGACCCTTCTTCTCTTTTTCCCCTCAAGGCGAAATCCAGAAAGCGGGCTCCGGTCGCCGATCGGGCATCAGTGTGCCTGTGCGCTCGCCGCCTCTCCGCCGTCGCCCGGCGCTCGGCTGTGTGCGTAATGTGAATGAGCGCGGCCGCACCTTCCCATTGAGCGGGGCGCCTCTGCCCATGACGTAGTGCGGAGTCTCTCCGGCTGCATCATGCTGCAGCCCCGGCGCTTCGCCTCCGCTTTAAGTTCCGCCGCTCGTCTCCGCCTTCGCGATGCATGCCCGGCTTGCGGCGTGACGGCGCGCTGCGACGCCTTCCTTCCAGAAATCCCGACGTTTATTTCTGTTCAGGATGCGGGGAATTACCGCATACTCGTCTGATATAGGCAGGAAACTCAAACGAATACCATCATAGTAACGATTCAGTAGCATAATGATTTTGTTTTACATCATATAACTATTTTTTCTTGGTTTTCAAACGCATGTGTTTCATGGGTAAAGAGATGTGCATTTATGATTTATTGCTATAAACGCGCACACACACGGGTTGCTGGACTGGCTCTATAATTTCTACATAATTTTATTTGATAATAGAAAGGGGCGGGGCCAACCGTCCCTGGAGAGAAGGCAGGTAATGTTTGTATTGATTTGTTCCACCTATCCTTCCATATAATATCTGCCCCAGGAACGGGAGACAGGTGGAACAAATCAATACAAACATATTATAGTTTTTTAATTTAACCACATATACAACTTTTATATTATTTGGGACTGGCCTTAGATGCATAAAAAAGAGGTTGTTAAGTGATTAAACTTGTACCAGGAAGTTTATGCCCACATGCTTTCATATTACACATTTACCATACAAGCCAGTAACTCAAGACCAGGGGTGGCCCACCCTATAGGCGACATCGGTGATGGCCTAGGGCGGCGTTTGATCAGGGGGTGCAAAAGAGTGGCTGAAAGACATCAAAAGGAATGGATGATATGATAATTACTTACACTCATTTTAATATTTCGCTCTTGTGAAACATACATAAGCTAGCTAGTTAGCAGGCAGATACCCTGAGTTACTGAAATGTGTTTTAATAGACCTGACAGAATTTTTACAGTATCGGTATCATTTCAAATTTACAGTATCGGTATCATTTGCCTCCTCTGATTTAATGCTTTTTTTACTATGCCCATATTTCAATTATAACTTTATTTAGAAATGAAACATATGATATATTAGATAGTGTGAACAACCCTGGGACAATCAGATAATTTGATAGCCTTTTCATACAGGTCAGAATAATATAAAAGTCTTCCATTGCTCTCCAAATCCCAGTGTAACACCTGATTGGTTTCCCTTACCCCCATTTCTTAAACTCACAAAACCCCAACAAAATCCCTGTTCTGTGCCCCCATTCCCATGTCATGTGGATCTCTTCACCTTCTCAACCAACAGACATCCCAGGACGCAGGCATGCCAGACGGACTTGGGGCCATAGCACACAGCATTTCAGCCTGTGAAGGGAAGCCTAGCCAGTGCAGTGGAAGGAATACAAAGTAACACCATGATTCTAACCAATCACTCGATAATTATGGTTACACAGCAATGGTAAAAGCCCCAAGAGCGTAACTGCAGGCGTCTCCTCTAGTGACCATGTGAGCTTCTGTCGAGCTGCATTTCAGCAGATTTCCTCAAGGTGTCGCTGAAGGCACCTCACATTTTGTATTAATTTAATAGAATTGTTCCGCAGAAACACATAGGTAATTATGAAATTGCCAATATGGGTGTTCTTAAGGCATTTGTCTAAAATGATCGGTTTGGTATTGTTGATTTTAACAAAAGCCCCAGGGAAGGCAAACTCAGTCTAAACATCGAGGCCTATTTTTATTTATTTTTCATTTATTATTTATTATTTGTCATGTTGTAGTTACACTTTGGATGAAAAAGCAGGTTACCGTATACTAACTCACTCCTTGCAGTAAATTACACTTCTACATTTCCCTGTTCCCTGTCATAATGTAAGTAATACTGCACACAAATGTTAAGTAGCCCCTCAACTATTTTCAGTAACAGATGATATCAATCAGCTATAGAGGCTTAAGCAAATAATTATTAAATTATAGCCTAAATGACACATTGATCTTATCCTCTGCTAATTCGTGTTTAATAATATACTCATAGTGAAGGACATGTTCAAGCATCACATCCATGTTTATTCCCATTTTGCCAGGTGCTGACTGTTTGTTCCACTGCGCCACTAGCTTCTGACCCTGCCTGTCCACATCGTTTTCTAAAGCGATTTCTCCCTGCCGCCCCGGCGCTTCTTCCGCGTAGCTTTCTGAGCCATGAGTAATACTGCATTTCCTGTAACATCCAGAAGACAGGCAGCTCAGAGCAAGGCGGCGCCCTGGCTGTCTCCTTAGCTTTGCTTTACCGTGGCCACCTTCTCCTCCAGTGGTACTCTATAGCCTGGAGCCCTGCCAATAAGGGCACAGCCACCAGTACCATTGCCATCATTATTAATCCCATTATTATAACTGTGGACCCTTCAGGACTAGTTACCTAGCAAAGAATGTATCCCATATAAGGGCTAGAGTTTAAGTATATTTAAGCTTAATAGTGCTCTCAGTAATAACATTATACCCTGAGGCCTTGAGGCACAATGGTTGACCTGTGGAATCTAAGTAGATTTAAAGAGAACCAGCCTTTTTTTTTCTGGTGTAGAAATCAGAGATGGGAAGGTTGACTCCGTTTGCTTCCTTTCCATGGCTGAATCTGGGAGGTTGGCTTCCTGCATCAGATGGCCCATAACCATCTGAAATGCTCCAGGGGCAGTGGACCCTAAACTTTGCTCTCCACTATATACTATGTGTGTTTGGGTATGTCTCAAAGGAGGGCCAGATGGGGTCAGCAAAAACAAGCATTCCCATGTACCGGTACTAGTACTTATGCAAATGGCAAGTAAAGGATCATTTCATTTGATGACAAGAAACAACACTGTCCCAAGGTGCTTTTGGTGTCTTATTTTGTCTAGACTATGAATTTCGCACGTCCATGTTAGTTATACTGTGGAAGAGGGTTTGCACTGAAATACCACTGTAATGGTTTTACGATAGTGTTACTAGGTCAGTTATTGTTATTAAAATCTGTCTAGCACAAAATAAAATTTATAGACACCTTCTGGGAAAAAAAAAACCCAGTCCTGCGCAAGGGTTAGTATCTCATATTTGGGCCACTTTACGTCCTTGCAACGTCTTTACCTTTTGGCATTTCACCTGTTCCGGAAAGAAACTTGTCAGCAGTTACCTGCCCTCTTTAAGCTTTTACGGTTCTGGGGCTTCTGAAATCCCGATTTAGTTTCGGTTTCATTTTGCATCCGGAATCGGCGAAAGCCACAGGCTGCATAGGTCATTCACACAATAATGTGCTCGTGGGAGAGTCCAGCCGCTGTCGCTTTTGAGGTGGCAGACAATGAGCGGCAGGGCTGTGGGAGCAGGAAGCAGGTTGGTAAGCAGAATTAATAAAGTAAGTTACTTATTTCTATAATAACAGAAGGTATTCAAATTAGACACCAAAATCTAATTATTTCCAAGGCTCTTGAAGGATCCAGGCAAGGCCATGGTTAGACAGGTCCACCACTACCTGCATGATTTTACAGTATACATATATAATTTATTTATTATGTTATATTATTGTTATATGTTATATGTTATGTTATACACATACACATGCACACTCACACACACATATATATATATATATATATCCTTTTGCATTTTTCATGTTAATTGTATTCATTTTTACAGCTGTCATTTTTTCCCCTGCTTATAGCTACTCTGCTTCACACAAAGCATGCCAAGTGTGGTGGAGGGTGGAGCCATGCTTTCTTGTTTCAGTTACTGCCGTAATAATACAAAAACGAATCCGCAGTGTTCAGCGTTAGCCGCCCATGACTGTTCTCTGGGTGGCGGAAGTTTCCCTGCTGCTCCTGCAGATGATCTTAACCACTGTTGCTGCATGAGTGAGGATTGACTCTGTCTGTTTATTTATGTGACAGGTAATATCCTGCAATATGTCCACCTGAATGTTATTGTATTATTACTTTTTTTGCAAATTGTACAGCATGCAGAATGATTACAATAGGACTCCTCTTTGGGATGTTAGACATCTAGTATTTCTTTTCTCATGATATCTCTGACTATTCAGGGACTTTATGCATTTTCAATGTCTTTTAAAAGGAAAACAGTAAAACTGTTTATTACATTGGATTACTTGTGATATATATATATATATAACTGATGCAATAAAACACGGCCAATTTTATGTTAAATGTATACAATTTATAGTATCCAAACTAAACTGAATAATTGTTTTGGAAATTGGATAGACGGATGTTGATAAAAATGCAAAGCTTAGAGGCTGACAGTGTCTGTAAGACTCAGGCAGAGTCTTCTTTGTCTGACTTCACATAACACTAGCTAGATAAATTCAGTGGATGAGTCACATCGTGAAAAAGCAGACAAATCAAAGATCTCACACGCATAGGACACGTCGGCAAAACTTATGAGGTTTGCCACTTACCTGCTTAGGTAAAAGCCAGATGAAACTGGTGAGCAAGCAGAGTATTACACACTACCAGCAGGACTCTGATGAAGAGGCTCTTTCAATACAGGATAAGAATTTAAGAATGGGAAGGATTTACTCTCTTTAGTGATAGCAGTGTACCAAAGAACTATATCATCATTTTGACCAAACCAGGTAGGAGATTAAATCATTTATTCCGATTATTCAAAAAAACTATGCACACTAATGCGCACATTGCCGTGCACAATTCTGTGTGTCTCTTTAGCCATAGGAACATGTGGTTATTTACAGCACATACATGTTCTTCATTCCATTGTGTTTGTTAAAAGTAGTTTTTCAGTTTTTCTCTTATATTAGATGGTTGTATACTTAAAGATTCCTAACATA
>JAODKL010000081.1:8806553-8821951 GCA_026780765.1 Petrocephalus schoutedeni | reverse complement strand
CAGATTTTATACTAAAGAAGGCATTTGGCCTGAAAATTCCACTGCCCAGTATCGGCTTTAGTTAAATAATCCATCCACATTCATTAACTTTTTATTCAGTGCAGGGATGATGCAAGACTATCCCAGGAAGCAGAAGGTAGAAGGCAGGATGCCAGTGCATTGCAGTGCACACACGTACACACAGTGCGCAGTTTAGAAATGCAGCTTCACCCACTGCATGCTTCTCACTGCAGGTGAAAACTGGAGTCCCTAGAAGAGCATTGTTTGGACAAGGGGAGAACAAACAAGATCCACACACTCAGACCCAGGCATCTAGCTCACAACCCTCAAGGTGTTACAGTGCTAATCACTAAGCCATAATGCCATGTCCTATTAGTTAAGAAAAGTTAAAACAATAATAAAAAAGACAGAAAAATATTAAACAAGTGTACATTAGACAGTTATCTTCATGGCAGAGTTTATGAAAAAATGCACAGTGAATAAAAAAGAGAAGCTAAATAAAGCATCATTAAAATGTTTATTATTAATAAAAATATCATACATAAATGGGAAATCATTTTAGTTACATATGACGATTTTAGTATTTTATTTATTTTTTTGTAGTAAATTGAGTTGCAATAAATTTTGATGATAAAAAAACTCCATATATCTTAACCTTCCTGCAACCCTGACCATGACGAGCTGTTAAAAGACTGAATAAATCCTAACATCCGTGCAGTCAGCGGCTGCTTATCCGAGGGGGATTTCAATGATCCAGGTTCCATCCAAGGAGGACTGGATCTGAAGGTGGATTCAATCCGAGTAGAATGCCAGTTCCTCACAGGTCACTCATTCACAGAATTATTCAAGGGAAAATTCCGCTATCAAACTTAAAATAATTGTTTAGAAAGCCAGATACTGGCTGAACGTATGCAATTAATAATACCAACTGATGATATTTCGAAATGCTACTTACTACAGTGTTCTTTAAAAAAATATAATAATAATAATAATAATAACAATAATAATAATAATAATAATAATAATAATAATTATCATCATCATCATCAATTCACCTTAAAAGAATATTTGGATTTCCAGAAGACACGTGAATAGTCGGGCAAAACCACAAGCAGAGGATGACTTGAATACTCAGTCCTGGGGCTGTAAGAATACAGAGACTCATACTATGTCCTCGTCTCTCTCACGGACCCACACAAACATACACACGCATTAGCATATCATCTGCATGTCAGGGGCTAAAGTGGGCTACATATATATTTTTACATAATTTCTGAAATACTTACTCTTACCGTGATTTTCTGAAACAGAAGCATACGCATTCCTTGCCCATTGACCATTGTTTCAAATCATCACTAACATTAACAAATAGGTTGATAACAGCAAAATTCACGAAAATGTATGTATATTATCTATCATGTATTTATGAGCATTTTTTTCTTATATTTTAGTACACGAAAGATAGCCTACATCACTATACTGCTAATATTAATCCCTCTTGTGTCACCATTTATAATTCTTCTCTGGCGTCTTGCAATATTTTACACTGGGTTGTATTTTACGGCTTCTATACCATCGGTTAAATTGATGATGAATCTATGGGTGTTTGTTGGTAATAGCCTATCGGTACCAGCTAGTCATATGTAGTTTGCGCTTCTTTTACGCCATGAGAACCATTTCCATGGCAACGGGGCGTTCCGCCTCACTGTCGACTTTCTGTTTGCACGGATTTCGAATCCAACCTGCGGGGACGGAGCATGCGCACATCCCCCGATCCCTAAATGGGACAATTCTTTATGTGACGTCATGTCTCAGCCGTCTCCACAGAAACTTTTGTCCCCGCAGCCAATCAGAGGGCTTGGAGCCGATCAGAGGGCTGAGAATGGGATACGGGGCTCTGCGGAGCTCCGACATCCCGTGTTATCAGTCCCGGCTGCAACCTTTCTGGGCATCCAATATAATGCACTGGTGGAGACTGCGCGCTTAAGGACACGGCTCTGCTGCTGCAACTGTTATGTTAGGGGGACTTTTTACGGGGACGATGGCTTATACAGAGTTTACCGGGCTGTCCCTAATGACTAGGCGGTCGAGGAGTCTCCAGAAGCAGGCACTTCGGTGATAGTGCCACTGAGAAAGCCAGATTATTAATCAAGACAGATTAAATAAAAAAAAAAAAAAAACGCAACACAGCCGGATCGGTAACGAAGAGCCGACACTTCTGCACTTCTTCCACGGAAAGGGAATATTCAGAAAGCAGAGGATAGGAGCAGTGGCTAGTCGCCAGGTATCATTTGGCACAGAGGAGGTGCTTCTGTTCGGATCTCATCTATGGACAGCGGGGATACGGCAGATTTGCAGAAAATAAGCCGAAAGAGGAACCGATTCACTTAGATTTTTGTTACAATGATAAGGACAGCATGAACTGAAAAAAAAAGATCAGATCTGACCCGATCAGCGAAAGAACATCTTATCGGCTATATTTGATGTCACTCCATCGATACAATTTGGTTACTTACCACAGAAAAGGATAAAGCAGTAATTGTTGAAACGATACAAACACGTCCAATCCAGAACAATATTTTGTATCAGTGCACAGCTAACCAGACCATATCATCTGTTTAATAAATCAGGAAATATATTTACAGCTTTTTTTTCTTAGGATATCTACCGATTTTGTTTCCATTGCCGAATTCAGCCAGTAAACAATTAAGTCCGGCCGACAAATAATATTTACTTACGCGGTTTTCTGCAGCTTTGTGTGGGGCAAGGCTTTGAGGAGAATTGTTAGGAGAAAACATTTACCTAACCCATATTTTATCCTGCGAGAGACACGGTCCAGGACAAAACAGTACTCAGGAGACACAACCCGGAGAGCTCATGCCTTTCCGATGGTGAATTATATCGATTTCCCGTTAGCCGGTCAGTTCTGTGTGAAATAAAATAAAGAAAGAGGCGGATTTGCCCAGCTGAGTAAAAAGTCGCGGTCCTGGTGGAATAGCGAAACCTTTCGCGTAGAGAAAGGAGACCAAAGCGCTTCGGGATCCGATTAACTGGAGGGTGCGATTCGCATTTATAGAGCATCACCTGAGGATCTGATGTAGGATCACGACACCGGCTACAAAGGTTTTTTCGTTAAAGAAAGAACTTGCACTTTGGGCGAAATTTATATTGGTTTGGCTTTTCGAGAGGATTTTTTTTTGTACAGTCGATATTTGACGAACAGGTGTCCATATAAAAAAAAGGTGAAGACGCAGAAGACAAGTTGAATTTCTGTGGCCCGTTAAAAAAAAAAAAGCATGGAGGGCGATCGGGACATGTACCGCCAGTTTCAGGACTGGTGTCTCAGGACATATGGGGATTCGGGCAAGACAAAGACAGTGACCCGTAAAAAATACGACCGGATCGTGCAGCTCCTCAATGGATCCGAATCCAGCTCGACAGACAATGCAAAGTTTAAATTCTGGGTCAAGTCCAAAGGTTTCCAGCTTGGTATCAGTGGAGAAGAAAAACAAGTGCTCTACGTCCCGGTAAAAACAGCGGTCAGTACATCATCGATGTTTTGTCAGTGATGCGCCTCCAAATAAATCACCGGATGCAACATTCTAGTCTATGCGTCCATTAACCATATTGTATCGTTGCAGTTTCTGTTGGGCTAATTGTTGCGATCGCGGGTAGCCCACCTCCCAAAAGCGGTACCCATTTTTATTGCCTACCTCCTTTATAATAGCCCGTGTACCATGTGGCACTCGATACCATTGTGGGATGTGAACTAAAGGCAGACGCCACAACCGTTGTAACATAAACCGAGGCAAATAGTAACGATGGCTTATTCGGCTTTATGGCTTGCTTGCGTTGTGTTAGTGCCTTGAAAGGAACACTAGCTGTTTTGTTGCATTTTAACGTGAACGGACGTGTTTTCTCAGCTAAATGAGCACGATTCTGACCATTGTTATTAAAGCAATGGATTTTCAGATATTTCAATCTGTACTGCAGACAAAAGGGTGTTTTATTGTAGTAGTCGGTCTTTCGCGCGGTGCAGTATATTGTCACTAGCTGGTATTCTTTAGGTTTTCCCATCCATATTAAGGAGGAACCACCAGAAACTGCTTCGTGTCGGACCTTTGAGTTTCCCAGCGATACGCAACAACAAACCCACCATTTACGCTGCAGCTGCCTTATGTCTTCTCTGAACCTTGCAGATGGAGTAAATAATGGAGTAATAATAATAATAAAAAAAAATCCCAGTAAATTCTAGATTCCTTTATGGTTCAGTTTGAGAAATTATCCCCAAAAAAGTGCCATAATAAATTAGTATGGTTTGTGCATCTGTTGAGGTACAGACATAGATGCTATTTAAAAATAGGTTCTGAAATATTGTATGAATTCATTATAATACATAGACTGAAAATTGTAATGCAATAGGACAAGCCGTTATAGAAAATGGATGGATGATGTTTGGATTGATGGAGCATTATTACTATCAATGATGATTAAGTGAATTGTGTTTATAATAAAGAAAATAGGACTCTTTACATTGGCTGGGGATTTACAGCTTTATGCTGAAGGAAACGTTACCCCAGGGTTGGTTATACAGCCAGTTCATTGGATTGAAGCCCAGTGCATCCAGGATGCTGCTTCCTGAGCCGACCGCTTCCCGTAGCTGTGGGGCCGTGTGGGATCCGAGAGAGTTCTGAGGCACTGGCAAGTGACAGTTTGGCCCGCCGTAGCTGCGAACATTTCACTGATGAACTGGGTCAGTCGGAGGGATTCCCAGTGATGGGCGAAAGTTCCCTCCACACCCTCGGTAACAATAATAACAATAATAATAGCTTCCATAAAAACATTCTTCAAGACATCTCAGTTCCTGCCATATCATTTTTCAGTTTTAATAAAAATAAAATACTAATTTAATAGTATTGTAATACAAGCATAGTATCATCTATTCATTTGATACCTCTGCGTGATTACACTAATTTTGACGTAATAAATAAATAATAAATAATGTGGCAGCTATAAACAGAAAAAAGTACCCTTTTAATCAGAACTGCACCTCGTATAGCTTAATCTGCAGCATTTTTTTCCTTTCAAATTGTTATATTTTCTTATGACATTTTACAGTAACATTTTAACTGTATAATATTAATCAAAGTAACAATATTGTCACTGCTTATTATATTTCAAATGCTTCGGACAAACATTGGGACAGATATTTTATACGCAGAAGTGAAATTAATAGAGAATAATAAAGTTTCATCTATGTTTAAAGTGACGATTGATCAGTTGCTGGCAGTATTTTATGAATTCAGAAGGCAGACTAGTCACTACCATTACTTGGCAGGTCTAGATTACTTTGGGTTTGTATTGCAGGGTGTCAGAAATATATATGCACAGCACTAGCAGTACTTTATACACCTTTAAACAAACAAGCCAGGGATTCTCTAACTTCTAAGCTTTAAAAATGACCCTCTGATGGTGCAGACAATGAGTTCTTTGGGGGAAATGTGTCATTAGAGGGTGGCTCCCAGGAGTGCTTTTATCCCGGCCTACATGGCTCGCTGAAATAGCAGACAAATAAACCCCGAGGACTGATGGTGAGCGTCCATAATGCAGCAGAGAACATAAAGGTTTCAGCATAGCTGTGAGAGAGCAACCCAGCAGTTCAGTGCCCCCCCCCCCCCCCCATGTACCTAAATGCCACTTGGATGCACAAATATACCAAATGGAAGGTGATCTTGGTTATTGAAAGCCCTCAATAGCTGCCTGTCATAGTCTTATTGCTTGTTGAAGAGGCACCTCTGAAATCCCCATGCAGTGGATCAAGATAACACAGGGCACTATAGCTCTACCAGTATAAGTGATGCTTGTAATGATACTAAAGGAAGTAGTCACCAACTGGCAGACAAAATATAGTCACTAGTGTCAACTTCTGCTATTGCAGGGCAGCTCGCTACGAGTAACGGGGCGGTGTGTGGCTCTGCTGGACCCCGCGCCCGGAAGGTGGCCGATCCGTATCTCGTGGCTGGGAGGTTCTGAACCCCCCTCGCTCCAGGCACATTTTCTGACCTTGTTCTTTGATCCTCACTTGTGTGTCATTTTAGACAAAAGCGTCCATTAAATAAATATAAATAAATGGTGTGAGATCCCTTTATTAAGAGGTCTGTGGCTAGCTTGCATTTCACAGGTAGTGGGATAGCATAAATGATAGCGAAACAAGCCAAGTCGTTGTGAGAACATCATCTATAGTACTGTTAAATACTTTGATGGTTCATCAGGCCAACCACAAATATGTTGTGAGAATGTTGATTCAGAAGCAACCTTTTTTTTTTTGTCAAGCTCGTAGCTATGAAAATTGAAATTGAAATGAAATGAAAATTGAAATTGTCTTTGTGTATTCGGTCCTGCTCAGCATAAAAACACAAAGTACTTTACAATAAAGGCAACACACAGTACTCAAATACATAAGTAGCTGAACGCAACATGTAAACAAATGTGCAATTCTATCAAGTGGCGGGGAGCAATTGTGGTAGAAATGATTGTTGACCAGGAAGACAGCTCTGGGAAAAGGGTCTGCTCAAAGCAGTGGTATTTTGCAGAACTCTTCAGCACAGTGTTCCAGGTTATCGTTGGCACAGACGCAAGGCAGTCCGTCTATCTAGTTACATTTTCTCACACCATTTATGATGAGGCCTATAAGGGTGCTGTAATTTCCAGTGTTTAGTATGATTAGCTGTCATTAGTGCATAAAGTGTAAATAGGAGCAGAAGGAACTCAGACATGTTTGTGGGTCACTGATACTCATTTTAAGTCGGGGTCAGGATGTTACACATCAATGACAGATGGATGAAGGTACATTCAGAGAGATTTTGCGGACGTCCTGGAAAATTCCTTAACAATTATGCTTTAAAAATAATGTACATCTGACTTACGTTTAGGAAGCGTACCAGCAACCAGTGCAAGCATTTTTTTTCCCCCGCAAAAGAGGATCTACCAAGATTGGAACAACAGGGCAACTAACAGTATTTTGGTAACTGTAATTCGTAATGAAGTTAGTTTGTGTAAAACACCTACTTTTAACTTTAGCTCTGTAGTAGTACTGCTGGCTGCTAGTCCTGAGCATGGCAGTAGTGCGGAAAGTCTGAAAGGCCACTCAATTTGCTGTCTTTTCGGTGGGTCAACAGACACAGACACCCAGAAGGTTAAGAATGGTCTGTGTCGGAAAGAAGCAGGAGAGCATGATAGAAGGAGCACCAGAGCATGTACTGCATGCACAACAGACAGAAAGGGAGCCCGGCTGTCAGGCTGCTACACAATACTGCAGGCGAAATCACTGGGGTCACCATTTTTATCTCAATTCATGTCGCCACACACAATGTGACCAGTGCACACCACATTCAGAAATAGAGGCCTTTCATATTTATCACCTACAACTCCTTAATACAATTGAAATTTTAGAATGTAAAAACACGCAGAAGAGATAAACTCAGGAAATTAGTTACTGTAGCTTCATCTAACCTACTTTATATGGACCCATTTATATGGAATTTACGATTAGCTAGCTTGTTGTTCTTATTTCTAATAAACATTAACCAAATGCATTTTTACTCATTTTTATTAGACGGTTGCTTATATTCCTTTTTCTCTTTTGAGGATACCTAATAATTAGGACATGCTTTTATGCTCTTTTTTGCATAAGTATTTTGGTTTTAAAATGATTAAAAACAGATAATGGGAATATTATAAAATTGAAGCAATACTTTATATTTTACGCTGAAACGGGGGAGAACCACAGCTAGCATAAACCAAACATGCGATGGAAAAACCTGTAATATGCTAAATGAACTGCTTAGCTAGCCCCAGCTCTGAACGCAACAGGAACCGGCAACGTATAACACACCAGGGATTCCAGAACAACTACAAGCCTTAGTGGCAAACTAATGAACAGAAATACAAAGCATTAAACAATACAGCTAAAAGTTCACAAAGAAATACACATTCATTATTGAAATATTGCAGTGCTGCTTGACAGCCAGCTTTTATTCAGAAGATAATGAGGTTTATGGTTTACAGATTATTCTGCCTGCAAAATACAATCTGTAGAAATAAGCAAAAAAGAGGAGACGCATCTAGAGAGGGATTTGGCTAGAACTTAAAAATTACAATCAGTGCAACAAGCTGGCTAAAGTGAAAACCACTTAAGTTATAAAATTCAAGATGGACTGGCACCCCACATCAGTTATCTGCTGGGCCGATATGTGCAATTCCTGGGCTGCATGAGAATCACTGTCTCCCCTGCTCCCCCAATCACAGTACCTTTGTTCCATGCGGTCTTGGTTTAAGGATGGTGCTGCCTTCAATACAGAAAAATGGGACTTGAGCTTTGGTATGGGTTGCACCAAAGATCCAATATGTGCTGACCTTACTATGGCAGCCTTTGATTGTTTGGTGTAATGAGTCTCTCATGTCAGACCTATATGAGGGCGCGCCCTCATTAACACAATATTAGTCATATGCTCAGTGTTTTTATCTTCAGTTGGGGTTTTTAGTGCCTATAAAGCGTGATTGGGCCCATTTATAACATTGGCCCAATTGGATCAGTGGTTTAATCAGGAGTGGGCAGTTTTATCAGCACAGGTCCAATGTGTATGCAGATTGTTGGGATAACCTTCTGGTCAGCTGTTCAAACCCAGGGGTGAGGACTCCTCAGCCAATCAGGCCTCTAATCAGGAATGTAATTGGGGAGTTGCCGCGAAAACCCCCACACACAACGGCCCATTCTGGGCGAGATTCGCCACCTCTAGTTTATGCTGTTTGGTTACATACATATTAATGAATGAAAGTTCTTAGCGCACTGGTAATATTATTTTAATAGAAATGCTACATGCAGCGTCAACAATCAACATGCTCATGCTCACAAACGTGAAATTTTCACATTTATCAGGCATCTTTCAAGTTACCAGTAGTAGAGGAACATCTGTGGAGCAGCAGGACTGCACAGCTCTGCACAGATTTGCACTAACTCAGCATGTGAGCTGTCGGAGGGTCGACCCTTTAAACTTTATGATGATATAGGGCCAGATGCTTCCCTTTCCTACATTACACACAGTCACAGTTTTAGAGAATGTTCAAAACTGTTGATGGTCCTGTATCCTCAGGTCCCAGAAATGTTATGCAAGTGACAGTTATGGAGCTTTAATTTTTATTAAAGCTCCATAAAGGACTGACATTACAACTAAATCCAGCAGAAATCCAAAGTAAGTCTGTCTTTTAAGCAATAATATATTTAAAAGGTTAGTTAGTTCATTTTTATCCAAATAGGCAAACATAGTTCAAAATGTTATACCTTCAGATAAAAAAGATCAGTCAGTAGAGAATGGTTGTCAACGGATGTATTCATCACAGCAGACCTTGCGAATTAATAATCAGCTCTTGCTTAAGCAATGATGTCAGGATGCACGCCAGGCTACTGCTACTGATGTGTAGCTTAGAGGTGAGACTGGAGCCTTTTTGGTGAATGGCTGAGGTTCTGAAGCACATTTTACTAGATAGAGATAATACACAAACTTATGTCTGGCCTCAGATCAGTCGCATAGTGTTGAGAGGTAAGACGGTGCCGTTCCCTTTTGGGTGGTCACAGACGAATCGGGCAGTGTTGTAAATGAGCTGTAGAAGCTTGATGGTGTCATGGAGGTTGAGCTGAGAAGATGACATGTAAGTCTGGCTGTGAGATGACTGTGGCCTGAACCACAAACTAGTCTCAGAGCATTATGATGTGTGGGTATCAAATGATATACGGAAATAAGCCTCGGGACCTGGTTACAGGTGTGCCAAGGGAAGGCGGTGTTGTCATCAATGCTAAAGTTGGCAGTTATTGATGACACCACATTTGAGTTGTTCCGGGAGATACATAAGCAGAAAGGTGGGGTATCTGTCTCTTTGACAAGTTCTACTGAAGATGATTGTCAGCTGTGCAGGTCAGGATGTCAGCGCAATATGCTTCAACATGGGAAGAAAGTCAAGTGTCAGAAATGAGTAGGCGATTCGGGGTACCATGAGAAGCTGAGCCCAGAGGCGATAAAGGCCAGAGATGCTGCGTACAGCAACAAATATCAAATAGGTAGAAAATATCAGTAAATGGATAAAAATTTCAGATAGGAAAAAATATGTGGTGTATAACAAAAGGGACAGTGTAGCAACAGATCTCCAAAGACATGCCTACCATTATGAAATGGGAAGCCTTCCATAGAGATTTGGCCATTTATACAAATGATTCAGGGGTGGATAGTTCAGGCTCAAAAAATAAAGAATTAGACCAAGATTTTGTTTCAACGAACCAGTTGAGTACTCTATGACTGTACCTCTTTTATACTCTTTATGCTGGTTGGTTAAAACAAAATCTTGGCCTGGATTTTTACTTTTTGGTCCTGAACTATCTATGTGATTCCATAATGAGGCAGTAGGAAACATAAATAGGATGCATATATAGTCTCACCCTACTGAATTCTGCTGAAAACACACACACACACACACACACACACAGTCATATATATCTATGATATTATATAATATATATATTGTATTTTAGCAGAATATTATATAATATAAGTAGAGAGAGTCAGATTAAAACTTCACAGGTTAATAAGCACTATTGAACAATAGGTACCACTCAATTACTTCAAAAATGATATTGCTGTATTAGAATAACAGTGCGATACTTAGCCCATAGGGGTTGCCATTTTAGGAGACGTAATAAGGACAAATAAAAGCAAACATTTCTATGCCAAGGTGGTGTGGGTTGCAGTGAGCTTCCTGGTACTGTACTTCAGGCAAGTATAATGTTTGTCTAATCAGCGGTACGGTATAATTTTCCCAACGCTTACCTACACAAGAAATAGAGGTTGAGTGGCCTTCTCATTATTCCATACTTCTTAGGTTTCTCCTGTATGTTTAACCCTTTTCCCGTGATAATTTCCCCATGTGAAATTTGCCAACCGTTTAATGATGCTCTGGGGTCAGATTGACCCCAAACACGGGATAGGGGTTAATATTCTTTGTGAATGAAGTGATAAACAACAGACTTGCAATGTAAGATAAACGAGTGACAGTCAATATAAAACAGGGCATTTCACCACTGATTTGCTTTACGTTTTGATTTGCCCTCTGTGGGCCACATATAAGTAAATACATGGCTGTCATGCTTCTTTTGAACTGCCAGAAAAGTAGAAAGAGTTGAAAGAATGTTATGATACCTAATCTAGTTTGTAACTTTATTTTTGTTGCTAACCTAATTATTATTATTTTTGGGCTGCGTGTATTATAACGTATCCTTCAGTGTGATAGTGGTTCTATATAAATTATTATTATTATTATTATTACAGTTTATTTCCCCCAAATCCCAAAATGCCATCTTGGAAAAAAACCTTTTTTGTTATCATTAACATGATAAATGGTATAAATGGTGACATGGTATAAAGACATCATATGAAAAATCATAATTAATTCAGAAAATTAGAATGAAGACAAGCCATTGAATGGAATTCAGTGGAACATGAATGCAACATCATAAAGTAATGTCTTATAATAAAAGCAATCTTATTCTGTAAATCAAATTAACAGGTAACATTTTGCAGTAGTCCCACGCATTAGGCCAATGTGTCCCAGTACAAAGAAACTCATTTACAGCCTTTTAAGTTACATGCATTGTTTGATATCACTTTCAAATGATATGCATCACACATGCGAGGGCACTCATCTGCGCAGTTTCACAGCAGCTAAGTCTTTTAGACTAAGCGAAGAACATGGTTTGTTGGGGTCTCCTCTGGCATAGATGAACGTCTGATATTCACAAAAAAGAATAGAGAAAGTTTTATAAAAAATCACACTAATGAGCTACACATCACGTAGTGGGACATCCTCCAAAAATTCTGTGTGCTCCAAAGTGTGCATTTATGTGGATGACTTGTTGTGGGCCCGTCTTCCCCTTTCTTTATCAGGCTATGCTTTGGGATCCAGGGTAGAATGAGGAATCCTTTGCTTCTCGGGTATATTCCAGCATAGACTTCTCTGCCTAATTTTGTGTGGAGTGTGACATCAGACACGTGCCACTATAGGTTATAAAATACATTCGGTAAAACCGTGTCTGCATCATTAATGGATAAAAGAAGCCGATATATATTTTCCTCTGGAGATTACAAATATAAATACGAATATTTTGGTATTCCTTTAGTATTATTTGTGGCATCCTTTGTTGCATTAACAGACAACATTGTGCAGAGTCTATTCAAACTATTTAGAATATGAGTTATGCCTGTTGTGCTGGTTTGTGTAGTGATATAACAGTATGGACTGATGCCACATTGTTGCAGTGATACGGGCTGCATGGGTGTGAAACTATCTGGGAAATGATCTGGGCTGAAAATGTCGGGCTATAGGCAGAGTGCTGCTGTCATATCGCTGCTGGGCCAACGCACCGGAGCGCCATGCATACTCGCAGCACGTCAGCGTAGCTACACCTCGGCCGGGCTCCCAAACACTCCTTAAACTTCACAGCTGAGAGCCGCGCCAGCCGCCAGCCGCTCCATTCACTTGACAGAAACACCTACTCGACAGAATTCACCCCAGCGCACTGAAACAGAGATGGCTTCACACCTGAGAGAATGTCTGGTAATCTCTTTGATTGGGACATTTGATCTTTTTTCTCAGCGTATTGGGTATGAGAAACGTAGCTGAATTTTATATGTCGTCTGCGGATGCTGGTGGTTCATATGGTGACAAGGTGGGACGTCTCATGCCCTCACTGTGTACAGAGTGATACATTTCATGTACTTGGTAAGGGGTGAAATCCAAATACTGTAATACAAGTAGGCTGAGTGTGTCCTTGGTAAATACTGAAAGCCCTCGTCTGCTGGGGGTGGATCACTTTTTCATTTTCTTTGTATATACTTTGAAATCCACAAAGGACATCAATAGCCTAGAGGTAATGCCTGGACTTGGGGATTGCAGTGGTTTTCGTGTGGGCCAAGAAGGGCCTCGCCTTGGGGGTATATTCTGCAATACGGGCCACACCACCTACCAGGCCCCATCAGATTAGCCTCGCTGTAGAGTCCAGATGTAGTGTCTTGAACCTCTAAGTGGTGACGCTGGAAAGCAGCTGCCTGTGAAGTGCTCTCCGGCCAGAGACAGCAGCGCCGGTTCGCCACGCCGCGTGTTTATCGATAGGGATGCTTAATCGTTACGTAATCTCAATACCAGCACCGCGATCTCTTTGTTGATGACCGTACGTTTATAAAGTCAGATTTTTTAGCAACCACCTGCAAAGATGGAAAACAGAAGGCAGTTGCATCAGACCAAAGTGGGGGGGGGGAGGGGGGGAGAGGGTTGCGCCCCCCCCCCCCCCCTTCCAGAATTGGATTCCGGATCCTGCTTGCTGACCTCTGGGCCCCCATGTCCAAGCCTGATTTCTGGACCCGACTGGCACCCTCCCGCCCCCTCCCCCGTCACCCCCCCACACACCCCCATCGACACAGATCTCAGTGCCAGATTGTGCTTGCCCTCAGCTCCTCTCCTCCTCTGTAGGACCAGCCAAGCTCTGGAGCACCAGGCTGGGAATTTGCTCTGGGTTGCCATGGAGACAGTTTATTATACCTGCCTGCCGTCTGTGTTCCAAACCAGTAGCTTCACTAGGGATGGAGGCACCAGAGAGGATTACAGCTCGTGTGGCATAAGCAGCACCACGCAGTAGATTGGAAATAAAGGGTGTAATTACGGCGTACATATTGCAGGCTCCTTTCACGGAGCCAGATAGCCGGAGCAGAGCCGGGACACGCCGGGCAGGAAGACTGAGATAACTGTTTCAGCTCGTCCGGAGGAGCCTTTTGTTTTTCCTTATGAATATTAATATTGTGAGAGCCATTGATAATCTTGCAGTCTGTCCAGCAGCGGCTGAGGATGCGAAAGATAGGAAATGAGATTTATAGGCTGTGCCTGTCTTGATCAGGATTTAATTAGGTAATCAGGAAAAATGCTCTCCCTGAAGGCCACTGAGCTAATTACCAATGAACAGGTGGGGGGATGCGTGTCAGACAAGCCATGCTTTAATACAGAAGCCTCTGTTTCTAATGCTTGCCCATAATCATTTATATTCTATATTACCCATCCATCCATCCATCCATCTACCAACTACTCATTCACTACTAGGTCATGGCATATTTCCGCAACTCCCTTTCAAAAATGTGAATGTAAAATTTTCCTGAAAATATGGTAGCTGAGCAGTGTCCGTGCGTTTAAGGCCTAAATATTGGAATTTTTGTCTCTCTCCTAACCTTGACCAGCGTAAGTAGTTGGAGGCAGGATGGACGAATGGATGCCCATGTTTTATAAATTCAGTCTGTGACTTGCAGTTTGATGCATGTTACTAGGAGCATGGACATTTAACTTTGTTCACTTTTCTGTTGGTTGTCCAGTTCTCCCGGTTGTCCAGCTAACTAAACAAGTAACAGTAATGTTTTGAATTTTTCTGAGCAAGGTTTTGAATTGTAAGGTCTTTGCGATGCTCTCAGAACGTTCCCATTACGCTCTTTACGTCATAATCATCTGTGTTATGGATGCAGACATAACACACGAGTATTACAATTCACTCGTTAAAGAAGATACAGTATTTTGTATTCGTCTACATCAGGGGAGGGCAATTCTGGTCCTGGAGGGCCGTGGTTCACTTAAACCAGACAATTAACTGGTGAGGTGAACCAGGTGTTTCTGAGCAGGGAAATCACCAAAACGTGCTGGACCACGGCCCTCCAGGACTGGAATTGCCCACCCCTGGTCTACATGATATTCACTTGTTTTTGCAAAATGTAAATTACTTTGTATTTTAATCAAGCACAATTAAGCACTGATCAATCAAGCATACTGAACATCAATAACATTAATCAGTCAGCTCGCTACTGATGCGTCTTTTGGGTTCGTATTTCATTGGCTGGAGTATAACTTAAAGGCAGAAGGCCAGTAAGACAATGTTGTATTATGGCTACCTGCTTTCAGTCTTGGGGTTAGTGGAAAGGGATCAGCCAATCAGAACCAGAGTGCTGGATAGTAACATACACCTTGGTTTCAAACCACAGAATACTGCAGGAAATTTTGCCATGAAACTTGTTTTTACTGAAGTACTTCCCTATATTAGAAATTTAAATCTTTCAAATCACTTATAATGTGGAAATTTATTATAGATTAAATGGCAGGTATATGGCCTAGGGGTGTCCTTAATGTCATTTTGGATGTAAGTCATACCAATTAGGTGGTTTTTCCATATGAAAGAGGTTTTATGTGCCTTTGCATTCTTAGTAATGATCAATGCGCATAAATGGATTAACAATGGCTTGAATGTTTAATGCCTGAAATAAAGT
>JAODKL010000081.1:8764519-8780102 GCA_026780765.1 Petrocephalus schoutedeni | reverse complement strand
CTTCCGGGATAGGCTCCGGACCCCCCGCGACCCTGAACAGGATAAGCGGGTTGGAAGATGGATGGATGGATGGACTTTCTTAGAGGACTTTATCTGGGATAGCCGGCCATCAAACTGATTTCATGCAAGAAAAGTTTTAATGATATGTGAGATTGTCAGATTTATAAATGTTTATAAGGAAAATCATAAAAATCACCTGATTCTAAGCCACGCAAGTTCAGATTATCCCTTATACTCATCAGGGCTAATTCAGTTATCATTTCTTTCACTGTGATTTGAAGTTTGACAATAAAAAAAAAATCTGGAAGCCAGTGGTGAATGGCTAATCATATCCCATCATGCAGTGTGTCTCTCCATGAAGACAGGACGCCCGTGCCGGGTTGGGGAGGCAGTGAGGAAGACTGGCACATACCTTTTTCCAGAGCGGTGCTGTCAACCACCCACATCTTGTCGCCCCACTGGCTGTGGGCTCCGCTGAGTGCCGTAATGCGCTCGGAGGAGTTTGTTATTTGGCCTCTTCCGCCCACGGCACCGCAGGTGTTCTGGCGACAGGAGACGTCACCGCGGAGCGGTGAAAGGGACGTGTCAGAATGGGGGCCAATTTTGTGTAGCGCGCCGCAGAGTCGCCTGCTGTGGGCTGCACTTCACTGTGACCGGCGTGCCACTTGTGGGACGCCCCGTGCATTTCACATTTAAGACCTTATTCTTAAGCCCTCCCTAATATCCATACGCACATATATTTACGTGCACGACAATTACATAGTAAGATGGCCTATTTGCTGCATCGCTTGCATGATCATCTGTCACGTAACCATATGCCAATCAGAAAATTAAAATGACTGAAAATAACTCCTAAACCTTTATTATTGCATCATGAGTCCACCCTTAATACACAGCAAAATGAGCACGTTTCTGTGTCTGAGTAAGGGTATTCCAGTATGTAATTCATGGTAAGGGTGGTAACCCAATGGCACCCTGCATTTCTCAGAATTGCTCTGGGATCAATACAGCTGGATTATGTGGTTTCTAGGAAAATTAAGTTCTCCAGGACCCTACACTGGACAAGTGAGATAGAAGTAAGGTGACCACCTACTCCATGTCAGAAAGGACACTTTGAGCTAGGACAGGATTTATAAACTACCATTTCAATTAAAATTACCTTGATTTCACTTAAGCACTGCGTTCTTGCTGTGGACCGATTGGTCAGTCTCCTGTAATCGTGCACGTGTCACTAATGTTAATGTGAGCCAGCTGGATGAGTTTTTCAATCAAGGAAACAAACCTGTCAAAGAGCAGGAAGAACGGAACTATGTAGCCAAGCACAGGAGTCTTTAAGTTTTAAGTAGCTCAAAGTGTCCTTTCTGACATCGATTAGGTGGTAACCCTAGACAGAAGATGGATGGATAGAAACTTGATGCAATTCATCACATCATTGTCAACAAGGCAGATCCTTATTTATCTATAAGGACAGAACCTACTGTAAGTCTGTTTCTTTCCACTTGTCGGCTATATAAACTTTGACAGAAAGCTTATTCTGTGCAGGTCTGGGCATGTTGCTGTTTTGTCAATGTCTCACAAAGTAGTAGCTCACCAAAATAGACTGGTGTCTAATGGCAAGGATCTCCTCTGAATCTTAAATGCAGTTTCGCTCCTGGTCGTCCGTGGCCTTTCGTGGGGGTGACAGCTAATGTGAGAAAGGGTTAAGTATATAATTTTAACACGGTAGCCAGTGAATTCTGCTTTGGCATGCTTTTTGTTGTTATGGTGCGAGAGAGGTGAGCCTCTGGGGTCCCCGTGTGTGTGGCTCACTGTGGTGGGCTTATGAGATGCCTGAGTAATTTTTGTCATGACCTTTTTTTTAGGGATTATTAAGCATCTGTGTTTTACAGTTCTGGATGTCTCCCCCATTACCTGCTGTTTTTTCCACATTGATAATTATAATAATAATTTATCCACTCTAAGCTGACAGCCTTTGAAAAATTTCCCTCTTGATCCACTTTATAATACAAAATTGCCGTACCTTTCACAATGCCGACCCTTTCTTTTTTAGAAATGGCAAAAACTTGTAATTCATACATAAAAAGTACTTCAGTGCTTAATGTCATAATTTAGCGTAGCAGTGTGAAAAATTGATAAATTATTCTATAATGATTAATGCGCCAAACTTAATGCACTCACATGGTTTAATAATTATTTTCAGTATTTCTGGAGATGGTAAGTAGCAATACCGATGGCACTGATACCATGTATATTTGTGCAGTTGTGCAAAGGCCCATGTTGTATGTATTTCACTAGACCCTCACAGATATGTTTGCAGTGACATTTCTTTGTAAATCATAAATTCCGTCCAAAAATGTAGGGTTCATCATGGTTGCAGACTACACGGGGGTGGGGTGGGGGGGGTTGTAACTGAGAAGTAAAAAATAATAAGGATCAGCTGAGGGGGTCAGTTCTTCAGCACTGGAATATTTCCCGCCAAGGAACTGCATTTCATGTGGAATTACCAGAATTTTATTTGTGTGATCATTCAAAAGCAAGAATCAGCTTTGCCTTGCCGATAGCAGGCAATAAAAGAATAAAGGAGCCCTGGGGCACTGTCCCCTGTTTCACATCTGAAAGTTAATGAAGAACAGGGAAGGAATCTGAGGCAGTGATGAGCCCTTAACATCAGGGGCGGGTTTGTTGTTTCTGGGGAGACACTCAAAAAGTCCCCCCCCCCCCCTCCCCCCGTCAACACCCACACACACCCACACACCCACACACGCACACCATCCATGTTTATACAGTGCGCTGCATCCTCAATAGAGCGTCTTATTGCTTGTAGTGAAAAAACTGGTGAGCCTCTGGGATACGATCGCATCATGGTTGCATATAACGTTAACAGTAGCTAGCTAGCTTACTGTCAGTAATAAAGGGTGCTGCCCTGGTACAGTTTTGTTCCCCAAGGTATAAACAACATTAATGTACCCCCAATGAAATAAAAATGTTCCGCAGAGGCCAATTCTGTACCTTAAAAGTGACACTTACCTACAGCTAGGGAAGAACTGCCAGACCCTTGAGGGTACAGCCACGGTGTAAAGTAATTATATCCACAAAGGTAGAAATTGTTACTTTTTTCTGACAGTGTCAGAGTCAGAAGATTATTGCTAGTTAGCTGGCTAGTGGAAAATACCACTGCAGCAAGAAACAGAAACATTTATTTATTATTTAGTGTAGTGACTGTTTCTTGCCAACAGGGGGCCCATACAAAGGTGTGATTTGAACACAGCAACCGCCTAACATCACAGCAATAGGTGCCTGTGCAGAAAAGCAAGAATCCTACCATGCATGCTCCCATGGTTTGGGCCAGCAGTGAAACAACCTTCACGTCTGTTTCAGTCACCCGCACACAGCTACTCCAGCTACGACTCAGGGAAGAATGAGCCAGGAGGCCTGGAAGATGTGTCCCTCAACCGGGCCGACGATGAGGAGGAGGATCAGGACGACCAGGACGACTGTGAAAAGGCCATGGAGGTCGACGGGGCGGAAGCAGAGCGACTCAAGGCCTTCAATGTAAGTCGGCTTACTGGGACTGCTTTGGGTCACTGGGGCCATGTGAGAAACAGACGGGTGGTTTTATTCCAGTCATCCCATCATACTCCATGCTGTACTGGTCTGTTACTGCACCAATTCCAAGGGAGGGTACAGCTTTTTGAAATGACCATGCCAAATACAAATAAACACTAATGACCCAGATAAATAGCTTTTCTGATATGTGAATGTGGCATCTCATCCAAGGAGTTCTCCAGTCACACATGTATATATTGAATATATGTTGAATATATATATATATATATATATGTCCCTTAGAGGTGCCAAACAAAAATAAGATAGTGATAAGATGAAATTTTAGAATTATTTACTGGGAAAGCATTTAATGATGAAGTCTGTATGTTAGACACCTTATGGGATTCACTTCATGCATACAGTATATGCATACAGTATATTTACTTGCGACTTTCAGTCACTTTCCAGCCTGCTACCTGATACCTACTGGGAGCCCAAAAAGCACACAGCACTAGGATCTTGCGAGAAATGCCTTCTGTCATAGAAAGGTGGTATCCAGTGTGCCTGTAACTGACTTGTGCACTTGGGATACGGGGATTAAACGAAAGCTCTGTTTTGTTTTGCAACCAGATAAAAGTATTTGCTTGCAGGCAGACGACACAGATACTACATGGGTAAAACCAGGAGCTTACTTCACAAATTCCTTCCAAGACAGAGCTGTAGAGAACATGTATGTGTTTATCTTCAAGGTCCTCTCCCAGTCTATAAAATGTGTGTTTTTCTGGCCTTAAGAACTATTTTCAGATTGTCTGATTGATTGACTTTTGACTTTAGGAACAGCTATCAAAGTTTTGAGAAAAAAGGAGCAGTCTAATTCTTGGAGCTGAGGGCTGCTTTATAACTGGTCCTTTTTGGACCAGGGGGCCATACATTCATTGTAGCTTTTGACTGCAATTCTGTTGCATGCTAAATTTTTATCTAGTATATAGACTCCAAATAATATGGTTTGGCTTGTTTATTATCTACAGATTCTTCTTTTGAAGCCATTGTGTGCACTGTGCATTTTATTATTTCTCAAAGGCTTTTATGTATTTTAAAGTATTTTTGTGATTTTCTGAGATTTCGCTTTAAGAGCATTACTGTTAATTGTAAAATCCTACATGTTTAATGAAATGTCCATGACTGTATGAGATGGTGCAAGTAGAGAGATTAAGTTGCAGTATTCTTTTTTGCTTATTAACTTTGCATATTAAGGAAGTGTATGTATCCATTCTCTGTCAGTGTTTGGCTGGTGCTGCCATTTGCCATGTAGGATGGACCTGTTGTCATACATTTAAGGTACATTTCAATCAGAACTGGTACTGTATGACAACGAATTTGAGTCCCATTCAACTGTATCCCAAAAGCACAACCAAAGGCAACAGATTTTCTTAATAATAATAATAATAATGATAATTATTATTATTATTATTATTAATAATAATAATAATAACGGATAATTAATCCAAATAGCGGCTGAAATATGTCCAGTTTTGTGGCTTATTTAATTTTATCAGCTGTAATTAATCTGCCAAGTAACTAAAGTCAAAATCACTTCAGAAACGTGGAAAATATTCTTTATAACAAACTGGCATGTAGTGGTGAGAGTGTTATTATGATTAGGTGCTGTCAGCTCCTGGTGACCATGCGGACAGCACTCCCCCAGTCTCGCCGGTCTGACACAATGATATTATAACTGATGGGAAACCAAGCTAAGCTCCCCGAAACCTTACGGCCAGTCAATTGTCAAACTTACTCCTGGTAGTCTTCCAGCTTTCATTATTCCCACTTAGAGGAGTGTTTCTCAGTCCCCCTGTGTACTTGTCAGTCCAGTTGAGGAGAATATTTCTAAATATATTAGTCACTTTAATTGTAAATTCTACATGACTCCGGACGTCTTCGCTTATTTGACGATCTCTATTCTTAGGGTGTCACAGTCCCTCAATAAGGGGTACAGTCACCTCCGGGGTCCAGTAACATGCGGTGGGGCCAGACTGGCACCTCTGGATTGTTTATAGTGTGTGATTGTGCGTGTGGCCCTTTGGTGTATTGGCATGATGTCTGAAGGGGCCCCTGCCCGGTGCTTCCTGGGATAGGCTTGAGGGACCCAATCACCTGGTACGGGAAAACCGGTTGCTAGGTGGATGGACGGATGAGTGTTCAGTTTATAATTTAATGCTTACTTTCAGGTAACAAAATAAATGATTTTGAGTAAGAAAAGAGCACAGTTGAAAATGGAAAAAGGACCTACAATGCACTTGATTTGTTTCTGCAAAGACTTTACCCTGGTTGGAGCTATATTTAACTAGGTGATCTGACGTTCCTGAATGGAATCAGACAGCGAAAGACAAATACATGATGTGGCCTTAACACCAATGTACATATTATCAGGATCATGATAGAATAATTATTTGTTAGAATTAACCATCTGAAATATTTGTATGAATAAACAGTCATAATGATGTACAACTTAAAAATGTGTTAATTAAACTTTTAAAATTTAAATGTAGTTGTTTCCTTCAGTTTAAATGTAATTTAGCCATGACCAGGTAAATACAGCTTTTGTAGTACAGGAAGGTCCGGTCTGCTACAGATTCAAATGAATGACGGCTGGGGCATCCTGCTCTGGTCTCCATGGTGACAGAAGGGCTGGCTAAGCTTCTGTGGTATGTGAACCTTCTCTGAGCTTGAGCTGTTCTCCAGTGTAAGCTACACTTCTCTAGAAGAGGTGTGCCGGACACTGCCACCTAATGGAGAGCAGTCCTTTTACGAAACCATCTCTGGCACATAATGTAAGCTTACATCTTTGTGAGAGTTGGCGGAAATGACTATGAAGCAGGTTTACATATAGCCCAGGGATATTAGCTTAAATTAATGCATTTAAGACATACAATTGGTTTCAAAATAGCCTTTATTTATTTACTTGGCCTGAAAACACTGATGAGGAATCATACTGTGATTTCCCTGTAGGTGAAGCATTTTTCAAATGACTAAAATCCCAACATAAATAGATTGGCTAAATGCCCTTATATAGTTACATAACTAAAGCACTTGGGTACTGGAAGGAGAAAAATTAGTTATTACTATGGGTAGATGTTTGGTGAATTTGTAAGACTGTATATTAAAGTTTGAGTGTCCCTTATCAATTGTATATAATCCAGTGCCATGGCTGCCAATGGTATTCATTGCTTCAGAAATAGTACGGTGTAATTGATGGGTATTAGGTAGTTGTTGGTCTATCCTAAAGCAGTTCTGTGGCTCTGCTGACTTTGGGTTGAACATTGGGCTGGGGTGGTAAAGGTCTCCACCCATTCAGGGGGGGGCAGGGATGTGCATTGGCCAATTTTGGTTATTGGGGTGTTGCAACCCCTCTGTCGTCCCCATAATTGACACCCATGCCTGGGTGTATACTTAAGCTCTTACTGGGAACGCTGTAGCATCCATCTGGAGTAGTGTGAGGGAAGACCTCTTAGCTGAATGGTGAAAGCAGGAAGGAGGAGTCAGTCTTACTGGGAAGACAGGGACAGCAGTATAGACGAGAGCTGTCCACCAAACCATTGTCTTCTGTCTCCCTCTTGCTTACAGATGTTTGTCAGGCTGTTTGTAGATGAGAACTTGGACCGCAAGGTCCCCATATCTAAGCAGCCCAAAGAAAAGATCCAGGCTATCATTGAGTCATGTAGGCGCCAGTTCCCTGAGTATCAGGAGCATGCCCGGAAACGCATCCGCACTTACCTGAAGTCCTGCAGGAGGATGGCCAGGAGTGAGGCGGATGTGGTGAGTGTCACAGCGAGAGCCCCCATCTGGGCCCCCACACCCACGCGCTTCTCAACACTTTCGCTTTCTGTTTCCCTTTCTGTTCCTGATTTTTGTTATATGTCATATCTTCTCACATTCACGATGGGGAAAAAATGGTTTGAATATAGCATTTTACTGTCATCTTTAATGGTCATCGTTAAATAATAAATGTATCCTCTAGGTAGCTGAATTTAGAAATTGTCCAAAAGTGTGTGGTGTAGATACTTTAAAGAAGAGACCCAACCCAATAATATTCTTAGGACACCGTTGTTGCTTGTACAAAATCACAGTGAATTATTTTTAAATGACAGTTTAAAAAGCTGAATAGATCATGTTAGGTCCGTGGTAGTGTATTTTAGTGCAGAATATTTTTTGTTTCAGTACCTTAAAGTATATAGCTCCAAACTCATTTTTTATATAGTCATGGACCAAATCACAAGGGCTTGTTGATCACTTTCCACTTTTAAGCTCAAACACATACTGAAAGCATCCTATTCTGACAGATAATAATAATAATAATAATAATAATAAATTAATACTACTACTAATAATAAGAATAAGAATAAGAATAATAATAATACCAACTTGATTAAGAATTGGAGACACTGGAGTAGGTCCCGTAGAAATCTGTCCATTCTTTACCGTAAATTTGTGTCCGCTCTGATAAGACAGCCAGTTTTGCCATATAGCAAAGACCTTGACTGGGATATTGCAAGATGACTTTTTCATTTGTAGACTGAAACCGATATTTGTCAAGGATTTATTTGTATTTGGATCAATACGCTGTGATTTCTGAAACCTTCTCTCCTTATTGCTCAGTTTGTGAGAACGGTCTGATCTAAGCAGATTAAAGGTATTGCTGTGTACTTCATTCTTGTAAATCACCAACTCGGTTCCAAAGATATTTGGTGCCTTGGAGTCCTTTTTGCACCCCTTTTTGCATCTGTACCTTTTCACAGCTAGGAGTTGTTATAGATCTAACTGTAAGTAATTCTGACTTTTTTACAAATTACATAAAGATAAACCTTGCTACTTTGATAGCTGATGGTCTCCTGTATGGAGTTCCTCCTTTTTGATTTATATGTAATGATTTGTTTACTCCATATGCAAAATACTTAATGAGAGTCAACAATTTCTGGTGTAAGAAAGAAGAAAGCTTTTTTCACCATATATAAATACCATCGGTAGTTACGAGTTCCAATATTTAATAGAGCACATTATTTCGAATAATTTCAGAATGCAAAGTGCAGTTCCAGCTAGGGATGAGCTCTTTTCAGATGTGAAGGCTCAGAGAGCTCCTCGGATTTGTAAGACACACTCGCTCGTGTTTTCTTTCAACACGCCTTTATGCAGAGCGAAGATTAACAGCCTGCAATTTGTTTGGCTTGAATTTTGTGTGTAAGTGAATGAATTATCCATCAATCTTTAAAGCTTTTCTTATGCAGACGTACGGAAAACAACTTCTGACTACTAGTGTAAATCATGTGAGAACACTTGGACATCCACTTGGACATCATGTGACACGTATCTGCCAATCACAAACACTCTTATTTGCAAAGCTTGCCATTTTCACAATTAGAGGGAAGTGGGGCAGGGTTGATTAACTTGAAGTGTAGTAAAACAAGTGTCGAGGTTCACAAAAGAGCTACACCAGCACCCTGGAGGTACTTTCTGAAGTCTTTTCCTATCCTTGTATAAGAACTGTGGCACTCCTGTTACATTTTTATTTAGAACACCTTTCTTCTTCAGTCTCAAAACATAGAGAATGCTTACTAAAATGGACAAGTAAAGTAAGTCTCTACAGCTCTTCTCATAATCCCCCAATGGACGTCGTTTCCAGTCTTCTTTGGGACGCACCTGGCATCTCTTTGTTATCGTGAGCGTTGGAAAGGCAAGCAGGTATTGAAAGGGCTGTGGTCTGTTTTTTTAATTGTACAAAGATGGCATATGAAGTGTAAGCATATCAAGCTATTATTCTTGTTAAAATTCAATGCAGTCAAAGTGTGGAGCTTCCTTGTTTTTCACATAGACACTGGCAAAGGTGACATTATAGCCTGAGATAAAGACATTGATGTGAGAGCCAATCCCCGTCGGCGATGTCAGTGTGCTGGTTCAAGATACAAAGCGAAACAGACAACAAAGCTACCTGCAAATGTCAAGGCCTGAGTTTTATTAAGTACTGATAGAGGGTCTATGGAGTTGCAAAAACTCTAAAATATACCCAAAAAATGCACATACTTGCAGGTGAAATGGATCAAAGAAAAAGACAGGAAGTGGTCTACTTAGCAGACGAAAGTACATCATTCGTCATATGGACAGATGAGTCATCCATCACCCTGTTCTCAAGTGGAACATGAGTTCACATGTGGCATATGCTGGGGGGGGGGGGGGGGGGGTGGTTCTGGAGAATATGCGTCAACGTGTGGTGCATTATACAGCCAGGCACAAGCTCCTTAGAATGGCACTAAGATATGCTAAGCCTTTTCTAGTGATCACATTTATCATAAGGTAAAATGCCTCTAGGTTGATTTGTGTGGAGTCTGACGGTTTCCCTGTCCACAGGGCAGTAGTGGTCACTGCATGGTTTGATAAGCATGAAAAGGATATAAAATATATCCCATGGCTGTCCCAGTCACTAGCTTTCAATCCAGTTGAATATCTTAAGCGCAATGTCTGAAACAATGTTTTTTATCACTGCCAGCAAAACACCAAATGATGGAGTATCTAGTGGCAGAATGGTGACACGTCGCTACAGTGCTGCTCTAGCCACTTATCAATGCTTGTCCAACCATATTGAGCTGTTCTGGGAATTCATGGTGGCCTAACTTATAATTAAAACACTTTACTATCATCCTTTATTTTGGTGAGCGAAACATGGTTCATTAAAACTTGAGACAATGAGAGACATCTGAAAGAGAGAGAGAGAGTATATTAAAATAAAACTTAAAAGAGGAGAGGTATATAATGGGCAATATCATTATAATCCTATCTAGGTTATACCCTACCCGTGGCCTTTGGATATAACATGACAAGGCAGACTAAAGACAATTTCCAAGTATTTTTTGTTTGGTCAAAAATGCTTATTTAAACCAACAAGTGTAGTGTATAGCTCTGTGGATTAGTACTCTGTGTCTCTTATTGGAAGGTTACTGGTTCAGAGTGATGTCACTGTTGGGCCCTTGAGCAAGGCCCTTAACCCCAGTTACTCCAGGGATGCTGTCTGATCCTGGACTCAGATGTTCGGTTGTCTGCTGCTTTGGACAAAAGCTT
This sequence comes from Petrocephalus schoutedeni, assembly GCA_026780765.1. Classification (NCBI taxonomy): domain Eukaryota; kingdom Metazoa; phylum Chordata; class Actinopteri; order Osteoglossiformes; family Mormyridae; genus Petrocephalus; species Petrocephalus schoutedeni. Next base: position 8,769,449 of record JAODKL010000081.1, on the reverse strand, counting down.
TTGGACAATCTTCTAAACAAATATAAATATTTGCAGTATGTTAACTTCAGCTTGATTCCAGTTTATCTGAGTGATGTGTTGACATCAGTCTCTCATCCCAGATCGGGCATGACTTGATAGAATGACCATTCCGTCTGTATGGTCTGGTGAGCCGGAAGGTAATCAGCGACGCATAGTCATAATTGTCGGGGACAGAGCCACATGGACATCTGGTGGCTGAGAGAAGATGCAAGCTCCATTCCTTCTTTTATTAGTTAATTGGTGGTACTTAGTTCTTCAGTGAGTGGATGGATGCAGCAGAAGGTCATGCTCAGGAGAATTGCATACAGCATGCCCTCACGCTGTTCTCCAGAGCATCTTGCTTTGTTCAGAGAGGAACAGGGTATAATCTGTGCTGTTCCAAGCTGGTTAAGAGTGGGAATGGTGAGCAGAATGTACTTCTCTGATGTAAATGACAAGGTTGTCTCAAGGGGTCGACTATGGCTTTACTTTATAGAGTTTAAGTTATATAGTATAAGTCCTTCAGGATTATATCAGTTGTCTGCAGAATCCTAACTATACTTTATAAACTAGTACCACACTATAGCTATCACTGAAATTGAGTGAAATTACATCCCAGAAGCCTTTTCCCCAAGTCATACGAACAAAGTGTCCTTTGTTTATGTAGATGTGGTAAAATAATAGGCCCACGAAAATAATAGGTTGTATAAAATTGGTGGTTTGACTCTGCAGAAAGGTTATTGGGTGGCTAAGAGCACCTGTGCTGCCTTGGAACTGAGTGGGGGAGGGAGATTAAGGTGGACATGGTGTTTATTCATGATGGAAGTATGGAAGTAGTGTCTCAGTGAATGCACAAAGCATAACTGATCTGTTTCCTGCTTCTGTGGACCACTTATATGCAATGGGCATGGCTCTCTCATGGTTCCTCAGTTATTCAATGCTAATTCTCTGTCATTTCATGGCTGAGTGACTAATAAACAGCCAGCTGTTGTTCTTTTTTAAACTTGTAGAAATGCGCTAACACTAGCAAGACTTTATAGGGCTAAGTGCTGCTTTTATGAGTTCAGGAAACCGCTAGCTGACTTAGATGAAACTCTGTGTGTGTGGAGCTTGCCTGCTCGCCCTCAATAGCAGAGCCAGAAATCATAGTGTGGGTCGGCCGGCAGAAAATCAGATGGGCCAGTCCCATAACAATTCACATGCTGATAAAATCATACTACATTTGGGTCTATACAGGACATTTCTTCAAAGTGATCTACGCACACACGCCTGTAAGACACAATCGTTTTATTGTATCGTATCGCTCCCTGTGAACACTGCATGGTTAGCCCGGAGTTCCACCTGGGTGTACCCAGGACCACCGGGTCCCACGCGTGCTGCGGCGGTACTGTAGCTCTCCCCATGATATTGCGGGGTTTCCTCCGGGTACTCCGATTTCACCCCACAGTTCAAAAACATGCTGAGCTCAAGTGAGTTGCCAGATTGTCTGTAGGTGTGAATGTGCATGTGAATGGGGAGGTTGCCCTGCTTTGGAGCCCCGTCCGGCTATTTCCTGCCTTGAGGCCATTGCCTTCAGGGTACAGTGTATAGGCTCCAGACCCTCATGACCCTGTTTCAGACAAGTGGATTTGGAAAATGGATGAATAGAAAAACGGGCGTGCATGCTGATGTCGCTGACCATAAGTGAGACTTTATGAAAGGGCTGTCGCTGTTAGTGTTAACACTGTTAACATGCTGTTTGAGAGGCATTGCATTAACTGGCAACCTAACTAGATATTTTTTTTTCTGTGTCCAAGCAGGATGGCAATCAAGTGCAATGAAGATAGAAAGAGAGAAAGTGCACTTTATTTGAGGGGGAGGGACAGAGATGGGCTTAAAAAATCAACAGGGATTTTGGGTCAGGAAATTGCTCCCCCCAAAAAAAAAAAAACCCAAACACTGTTGATTCACAGATGGTCAGTAATCAGGTGGGGTGTCTGGCTTCGCGTTCAGTGCGGTTTTACTGGGGGTGAGAGAATATTAAACTGCTTTACAATGACCAGGAACAAGGAACCTGATAGTATGACATTCCTCCCCCAGGACTGTCAGCCACTCCCAATAGGCCTGGGATCGGAGGGTCACTGGAGAGTACTGGGAAATTTAAAATTGGGATGTTAGGACATTGTGCATTAGGATTATTCAATGTGGTGACATGTAATGTTGCATAATGTAATGTTATCCTACTTATGGTGTCATGTTACTTTTTTCTGTTTAGATGGAAATTGTGTTATTCCTTAATTTTATGCAACTGTCAGAACAAGTAGCTGGCTGAAGAAATCCATGGCCGTTGGTTTTCTGCGCTTTCCCTAAACAACATGATGATGCCAGACCAGTATTACATTTTTCTAAAACCTAAAAAAAAAACTAAAAATCAAAAATTTTGATGCATGTTTGCTAAACTGCCGGACACGACAAGGGGAGGGGAAAAAAAAAAAAATTGATGCATCATTAAGACTAAAGACATTTTGTTTTTATGTGACAATGTTTTTAGATTATGATTATTCATCTCTTAGAAAGAACATTTTAAATAATTTTATGTTAGTGCCAAATCTTGCCTTTAATTATATATATGGCATATATATACTGCATCAGTTTATTTTTCTTTTATTTATTTACAAAATCTGGCAGCATTCATGTGAAAGCATAAATCCAACAAATTCAGAAAATGAATGGAAAATAATAAATTATGAGGCTTTGTTGAACATCCATCCCAGTGTTTATAAAAATAGCCATTGTTTGCAAAAGGTCAGGTGTGACCATTTGCCATGATGGTGCAAGAAGCTAATTGGATTCTATCTGTGTTCAAATGAGTAGTAAGAAATAAATGCGTCTTTTGCAGTAAGCCTTCTTTACGAAATAAAGCTGACTCAACTCTGGAGCAGCAAGGAACTTCCTAATAAACATGGCTAAAGAAAGATTTTAAATAAATATCCAGTGGAACACCAACAGGGCCATCACTAAAAAGTGGAGGACACCACCAAGACCTTACTTACCGTCAACCCATCAAACTTACACGTAAAAAATGTGACATTTTTGGTAGGCATCTAAGCCTTATATAGGTGCTTTAAATAACTGTTGAATATTGCAGCTCCTACTATCATAGCTGATCTGACACAAATAACTATTGATAAAGCTGTGTCTATAATGCAATACATCTGCCCTCTGCTGGTCTGGTGGAATATTATTGCGGTACACATGCACAGACCACGGCTGTCTGCCTCCACTGACAAATGTAACATGTACACATAAGTCTGCACACACAACCATGTACAGAATATGGTACATAATGTCATGTGGAAAAGTTAAGTATGAACTAGGCTTGACACCAGTGTTAATGTTGCTATGTGGTGATATCATAATATGCAATTTATGCATCAAACTGGAAAAAATGCCACAAATCGATGACAAAATTCGCCCTCAACTATTTTCATTACCAGTTATTACCAGCGTTATCTGTAAGTTATTGCAGCCTTTTTATTTGCAGCTTGCATGTTCTCTATGTGTCATATAAGCTTCATCTCGTAATCCAAAGCCATGCAGCTGTGCTACACTCCCTGTGGTGTGTGTGCTCTGCAATGGACCGGCTTCCTATCCAGGCTGGGACAGGCTACAAGCCCCCCTGTGACCATGATTAAGATACACGGTGTGAAAGGAAATTTAGAAGAACTAGAAGTCCATATAGGGGAATTATAATACTTTAACCTACTGTTTTCTGGGTGTGGTGTGCATTGTACCCAAGTGTGGCCGGGGCGATATGCCGGATTGCTGAATAAAGGAGAAAACTTTGCTCATCACAAGTCAGGTCCAGAGTTTGATTCAAGTAGAAGAGAGTGATAAAATTATACAGGATTATAGAGTTGTAGGTGCTTAGGTTAATTCTGATTACCACAGACTGGGTACATAGTCCATAATGCTTCCAAATGATATACCAACTCATTTTATTTCTGGTAAAAAAGACTTTTGTAGTTGTTTTGTCATTCGAGCAAAAAATGTGATTGGTCAGAACAATGTTAAAATGGTGTTTTAATGCTACTGCTCATATTACCAATACTAGCAAAAGGTATCTCTCAATATCACCAAGATGGCAGAGTGCGTAGACAATGCCGCAGCTACTCTGGATCAGAAACGGTGCAAAGCGTGTTAAATGTTGTTCCATGTTTACAGTAGCCACCGTATCTATTATATTGTGTGGTCACCACTAGCTCTCCCTTGAGTCAGTGTATGTATAGAGTTGAGCGAACACCTAGAAGTTCGGGTTCAGCGAGTTCGGCCGGGACCCGAACCCTATTGAAGTCAATGGAGACCCGAACTTTGGGGCACTAAAATGGCTCTAAAAAAAGTCATAGAAAGGGCTAGATGGCTGCAAAATGGGGGTAAGAGTAGGACAATTGCCCTGCAAACAAATGTGGATAGGGAAATGGCTTAACCCTCTGTGGTCGGCAGAAAACAGAAAATTCGCCGAAACATTTAAATAAGTCTGCGAGTGTTTGTCATAGAAACATTTTAAAAACTCCACCATAAACCTTGAACGGTCTACTTTAAAAAAATATATAGGAAGAAACTAAATATATTTTCACGATTTTGCAAACAGAATAAAAAGCAGAAGGGGGGTGACTCGGGTGTCTAAGTCGGTGATCGCCCCTCCCTTTGCAAATGGCGCTATTCAAATGCTAATGATACGCTACACGCAAAAAAATCACTATAGGTCACCCACAGAAATAACAGCCAGATTATTAATTATATTTCTGTGTCAGGAGTACAAAGATGGTGGATTGCACCCACAATAAAATCGCTATAGGTCACCAACAGAACAAATAGCCAGATGAGATTCCTAACACTTCAGCTACCTGCTTCCTGTCCCTGCACTACTCAGAGCTGATGGGCGGTACTA
>JAODKL010000081.1:8705043-8743228 GCA_026780765.1 Petrocephalus schoutedeni | reverse complement strand
GGAACTGGGCCGGATTCGAACCCCGGTCCCAGAGGTGTGAGGCGACAGTGCTACCCACTGCACCACCGTGCCGCCCCACATACTAAATCAATACTTAAAAAAAAAAATCAACGTTTGAAATGTATGACATGGAGATGGCAGAGAAACATTTCAGATTAAGCGTGTCTATGAAAGTGTACGTTATTTGTTTATGTGTTCATTTTAAGTGATTTCATTCAAATGGTTTTTGAAATTTCCTTCAATTGATTTCATTCGAATGATTTTTCTCTGTGTGATCATCTTCAAAATCATAGACACTAATCTCAATGGTAAAAACATGAATGAATCTTGTATATATCAGACTTAAATACGTGCACCATCTGGAAGCAGAATGTAGCTAACAATCTCATGCATCCGAGTCTGCTCTACCTTGGCTATTGAATGTGTAATGAGGCACTCGTCGCTGGTGACCAATAAGCTGTCTGAATGATTAATACAGCTTTAGTACCCTTTGACAAGTTAGTCCTTTTTGTCCTTTAGAAACAAGTATGTCTAATGAAAGAAATATTCTTATAGCTAGACCTCTGTACCAGAACGGCTATACTGTGTAATGAACTGCAAGCCATTTCAATGTAATTTAAAATAAATCACATAACATGAATAAAAGGGGGGAGGGGGGCAAGAAGGTGAAGTGATGTGCTTCAGTCGTGGCTAAGGACAATTTTTTTATTTCACTTATGTTTGTTTCCTGTACTTGACTGTCTGGCAATCGGGATTAGTATAGATGTGGACGTTGATCTGCAGTCTTGTAGCTGTATGGCCTTACTCAGATTTTACTTTGTGAATCAGTGGTCACTAAGTGGGGGAGTGTCACAACCCACAGATACCTCATAAACCAGTCAACTGCGACATACTGTGACCCCCACAGCAAAATGCAGGGTACTGGGCCCCGGTCGGTGGAATGTTACAGCCGAGATTTAAAGGAAGGCTTGACAAAGGTCACAATTTGTCTGAGCCACAAGAGCAACCTTGACTCCTTCAGCAGGGGGAAAGTGAACTATGAATGTTATAAGTGAAATGTTACATAATATGTATCAAAAATGGCGTTGCTGCTTCCGATCAGTTTGAGAAGCAGAGTTTCGCACTGAATCAAGCACGCCATTAAAATTGCTGTCTAAACCCCCAGCTCTGTTGACGGGTAGATCTCGCGCCGCTTGAATCTGGGACTCTGTTTGCTCCTGTTTATGATTGTCTCTCCTCTCCTGGCAGGACGAAGCGGTCTCCCCCGATAAAGCCGATGCTGCGCTGCTCACCGCTCCGGCGTCTTCGGCTCCAGCTGCACAGGAGGTGCTGTACATCAATGGTAATGGAGCCTACAGTTGCCATAGTTACGGCGGGGTAGGGGGAGGCCTGCTGAAGCTCACTGAAGCTGCTAGCAGTGGTGAGTTCACCCTCGGCACCACGGGAGCCAGCCAGCCTGGGATGGCCTTTACACGCTGCTAGACTTCACCCCCAAGGGCCTGGTCCCAATGCCTGCTTATCATGTTAAATCATATGAGTGGCATACAAAGGGTAGTCAAAGCTGCTGGGGTAACCATGGCGACCCCAATGTGTGTCAGCTCCTGGAGCCATAACAGCTGCGGATTCAGCTTGTGGGGCTTTCTGCAAGGAAACCTCACGCAGTTATTCTGCGAGGCTCACAGCTGCCGCTTTCTGAAAGAATATTAGCGGGTCACCACCAGCCTTCAGAAATCCCTAAGTATTTCTAAAATACAAGAGAGCTAATTTTACACCGCATGACATCTAGATGGAGTGTGACATTTTGCGGTGCACAAACTGCAAACAATTTTCATTAAATAGAAAGAGATCAGCTATTATTGTTATGGTATATGGTCCTTAGTCAAACGGACTTTTATAGCATTTTTACTCAGTGAAATGAAAAAAACAAAAACACGTTAATTAAATATTTATAATTATTCTAATGATTAACTAAACAGACCAGAGAATGAAAGCATTACTCTTCTATAAAAAATATTTTTCCTTCACCCTACAAAGAGGGCAATTCCCAGAACATACACTGGAGGGAGCTGTAGATTAGTACATTTCAATGCAGCATTTGGGAAAGGCAGAAAATGTACGTGGTCTTCCAGTACAAAAACTCCTGTTTATCTTAGGATACCTCTACCGGTGTAGTATTAATCTGCTGTAGTGAGGTTCACATAGTAAGAATGACTAGTGTAAAGTGATGAAGAGGCAAGCGTGAGAATTTGAGATAAAATATGATCACAAGAAAACACTGTACCCTGGATCAAAGATGTCTATGGCTTTAATATGCCGCCCTGGCTTTAGACAAGCGGGCACAAAGAAGTGAATGGACTGTTGAGTATGACAGTGTAGTAAATAATTGAATAAAGGTGATGCAGGGGTAGGTGATGGCTTTGGAACTAGTGTTTGCGGCCGTAAAATGAAAGGGTCATTGCTTTTGTACTTAATCAATTCAGTTTCAGTTCCCTTTATTTATACATAGTGCCTTTCACTTTCCCCGAGGCACTTAACAAGAGAGTGTGGCACAACATTTATAGTACTAAACACTAAATGGTTCAGGATACAGGAGGGGGAAGGAAAAGCAAGAATGCCAGAAGACAACAGACGAGAGGAACAAAAAGCTCCTTAGCGAGGAGGAAAAGATCCTCTGCGGCTCCAAGGTCGACTGGCTGCCCACCCCCCACCCCCCCGGGCATGCTAACATTATAGAATGCAAATAGCAGAATCAAAGTACTCAGTCTTTTGCAGGGGTAAGCATTCAGCATTGTAAATGGGCAGAGTGTATCACTGCCAGGAAATTAAGGCATTCTAGATTAGGGTGTTTGGTAACTGTATAAATACCGTAACATTGCTAAAGAAACATACCATTGAACACAGAAGAGAGCCCCCATACATACTGCTGACCAAAACGTTACGTTTCTTGACATTAGGTTATGAGTGTAGAGACCATTATTAATTGACTGTATAAGGCTGGGCTGCCTGTCTAGTTACATTCTGTGTGAACCATTCTGCAACTTACAGCCCCAAAAAAGCTCAACTTATATTTGTGTTACCTTGAAAATTTCCCGTGTGCTGTTCCATTATCATAAAAATCTGTCTTATCCCACTTCCTAGCTGAATACACTTTCTCTTCGGCCTTAACAGGTTGTGGATTTTTAGTCCTATTTTCTTGCCTGTTCAGTGCATTCTGATTAAGGCTGACTTTTTTCCATGGAAAAAAGAAACCCATAGCAGTAATAAAAATGTCAGGTTTATATGTAAACCGAAAGACCAGCCATACAGTAATTTCCTTGCGATAATAGAGCACAACACAGCAGGTAGTTTGTGTTTTTTTTTCTTTTAAACTGTTTTGAAATGAAGTACTGAAATGAAGTTCAGCAAGCTGAACTGCTTCCGTTGCGTAGAAACAGCAGGGGTGTCTATGTGTTCAGGGCACATTAGAAGTAAAAGCTGTGTGGGCCTGGCAGCTCAGAGAATAGCTGTGCTGACTTAGGTCAGTGTTTTGCACCCCTGTACTCGGGGATCCCTAGACAATCCACGTTTTTGCTCCCTCCCAGCTCCCTGCCAGACAATGCAAATTCTTGCTCACTCCCAGCTCCCAGTAAGAGTGGGACTGGGTTGAGAAACGACGACTCAGTGCATCAGGTCCTGCTTATTCTGTGTTTGCATGTTGTCCGTGTGGTGTGTCGGCTTTCTCTGAGTACTCTGATTTCATCCCACTGTGCCTTGTGACGGACTGACATCCCATCCAGGGTATCCCCCTGCTTTGTGCCCCATGCTGCCTGGGACCGGCTCCAGCCTCCCTCTGAGATCTTCTCCAGGGTAAATGGTTAGATGATGGATGGGTAGATGATGCTTATTTTATTCAGTATTGACTTAGCAATACGCTAAATATTTAGCAAATATAAATTTAGCTCTTTCCTTCTTTTTTGCACTAACGTAGCATATCCTTTTTTCTCATAGTATGTTGTATGCATGGCAAATATACACTGACCTGTATTATAAAAGGTAAAACCAGACCTTGAATCAATGGTTCAAGCAACGTGCAGCAACACACAGAAAATGACAAACGCTAATTACTGGCCTGACAATAACACTAATTGCTGGCTTGTTTTCATTCCTTCAATCAGTCCTCTGAAGTCTAATGTTAACCATTTATTTTAATGCAGAATATATCTAATTTCATGTGTCATTTACTAGTAATCCTAGTTACTAATTTATTTGACATGGAGAACTCAAAGAAAAGCATGCTTGATAAATATACCCTATATATCTCTGCTAATCTAAATATTCCTAATCTAATCTAGCATGCTCAAATTTATGTAAAATCTATATCAAATATCGTAAAATGTTCTGAAACATTTAATGAAGATAAAACGAGACCTCTAGACCAGGAGAACAATGCTTTTATGACAAAAAATGTGAGCCAAAAGAGTAAGCCTAATATTTGCACTGCAATGATTTTGTTTTTATCTGAGATACTTATAACTGAAAATCCATCCATCCATCCATCCATCCATCCATACATACATCCATCTATTTCCTGCTGTTTCCTACCATTTATCTGGGGACAGCAGTCTAGGCAGGGATGCCCAGACTTCCCTGTCGCCAGTCATCTCCTCCAGCTCTACCGGGGGAATATCTCTTTATTATCTTCATATCTGTCTTCAGTGTATACATAATTTTTCTATTAGTACATCAATCCATTCTTTGTATTCTTTATGTCAATTAATGTTTGTCCTCCATTAGATGTTTTAGACAATATGGCGTCACATTGAATGTCTCCATAATTACATAAAAGTGTTTGGGAAGGTACATATTTTTCATTTACATTTAACACATTTAGCAGTCGTTTTTTTTTTTTTTTTTTACCAAAGTGACAGACCAATGAGGCAAATAGCACATTTTAAAACTGATATACAGTCCTAAAAATGGAGAGATAAAGTCTGTCAGGAATGATGAAAAAATAATTGTAAACAGTAAATGGTATCATTTCATTGGAGACTGTCAGAGCCAGAATATACGTTTAAAGCATTTGGCAGATACCCTTAGTCAGAGCGATTTACATAAGTGCTTAAAGACTCCATAAGTGAAACGAACACGTAAACTCCACACATGGAGCCATGGCAGAGACCCGAACGCTGGTTCCGGAGGTGTGAGGCAACAGTGCTAGCCTCTGCACCACCATGTCATCCCCAGAAACACCAGCTAATACTTCATAAACACAATCCGGACATTGAGAATGAGTTGTGTGTGAGTGATGTGAGCACTGACTCTTCCAACCACCCATGGCTTGGTGTTCCTTCCCTCGCAGGACCTACGGATCTGAGTATGAAGAAGCAGCAGAGCTCCGGCGCCAGCGGCAGCTCACGGCCCCAGCTGAACCCGACCGAGGTCAACGCCGTCCGGCAGCTTATCGCAGGCTACCGGGAGTCCGCCGCCTTCCTGCTTCGCTCGGCCGATGAACTGGAAAGCATCCTCCTGCAGCAGAACTGAAAATTCTGGGAACTTGTCTGCAAAGTACAAGTATCTCTGATGCCCCCTCCCCCATTAATTTATTTTCTTTTAAACCATCATCGTATTTATATGCTGTCTTGTTAGTAACTGATTCTTTGGTTCGGATTCTTGACATTTTTACCAGCTATAGCAACCCAGCCTTTGTCGACATTGTAGTGTCTTACCAAGAATGGTTCTAGAACTCCGGAGGTTTGCCGCATCAACGGGTGACTTAACCGATCAAAGTTTAGTTTTTTTTCCTTGATTTTTCTCTATGATTTCGACTGGGGAGGGGTTGTTACAAGGATATGAATTTAAATGATATGCACGTGCAATATTTTTGAAGGGTGCTACTGACTGTTTTCTTAACCTAGTACGTGGATTTGCAAAACTTTTATAATAGGGTGTATTATTGTGTTATTGAATTTGTTGTGATTGTTTGGGACCAACTTTGTGAAAACCAACTGTTTACTGTCTCCTCTTGGGACCACTAGCTTGTGTGACCAAGCCTGGGTTTTCCTTTAGGTTTTCCTGGTATATTATTTGCTAATGGGACTGCATGAATGGACTTACGATTGACATACAAACTTGTAAATAGATTGTGAGAGGAAAAGACGCATATGTCATGAGGGGTGTTGCACCAGATTCTTCAGTAGACCCTAAAAGGTCCAAACTGTACGCAACAGCAAAAAAAAAAAAAAGACGTCAAAAGAAATAGTTTCATGTTTTCTGATTAGGTTTTCAGATATTATGAGCCCAAGCCTTATGACCAATTTATGAGCACAACTCTTACTTAGTAGCTAGACGCTAAGCAGGTAAGGCACAGTGTCGACAATAGGAAACAAGGAAGTGATGCTGCGGTCTATGAATAGCCGTCATCATGCTGCCTTCCAGTGTCAGTGCTCCAGTAAAGAGTAACGATGAGGAGAAGGTATCATTCCTGATGTCAGAAGTTGTGCTACAGGCCCATGTAAGTCCTCACTTCAGCTCCACACACATCACACACTCGGGACTGTTCCTTTACACGTAAATATGGAGTCAGCGTGTGTTCTTCTACAGGTCCGATACTGAGCTTGCTCTGTGATTTGCTGCTGTTTGATTTTTTATTTATGATTTTTTGTTTTTCTTGGCACCATTTCAGTGTTTCCTGTGGGATGTAAATTAGTGAATGTTGCAAGATTGCAATCGACAATCTGAGACCTTTGCACTCCTCGATATTTTTCCAATTACAAACTGCAATTGAATTGAGGCTGGCTGATGCTTTTTGAGTACTTTATATTGTTTCCACAGTATAATAGATTCAGACTTGTTGCAATTGGATGCAGTTCTCAGTTTTTGTAGATGTTTATGGGCTGTAACATATTTTTATACGGTTTAAGTATATATATAAATATATATTAGCATTGATATTTGGGTTGAGTTTCGTTTGGCTCACTAGAAAGATGTAATATGTTGTGGAAGTATTTTTGTTCTGCTTGGTGATAAAAAAAAGTTCATCCTTTGGAAATCTGATTTTTATCGTGACGTTATGTAAATGATTGTATGTGCATATGAAATTTGCCTTATTACATGTTAAATTTTATTTAATTTTTGTATTAAAACTAATGTTGTTTATGTAAATATAAATATTGCTGTTCTGTTTAATTCAGACTATGATGATTGTGACCAGGTAATGTGCACTTTCTATTGTAATAGTATACATATTGCTGCATTTTCTAGTGTCTTTCATATTTGTTGCTTAAATGAGAATCTTTGTGATACTGTCAGTTGTAAATGTGAAAAGTAAAAAGATTGATGTGGTTAAATTTTCAATAAACGTGTCTGTATTTTCTTTTTTTAAAGCTACTTCACAAGATTATAAGTGGATTGATATATAGTAGGCACAGAAGGGATTACCATGTAGTCATCATATTACACTTCATGGCCCTCAAAATTCCCTGAGCTTTGCTGAAATCACATTCTGCAGCTTCTCACTGGCATATGACATCTTCTCTGCCGCGCTTAGTCCAAAAATTTCTCACTATGCATTATTTATGCCAAGTTAAACTTTCTTATATTTCTCCCATGCTTGGGATTTTGCAGGAGCAGCAGAGAATTGGCAGCACTATTGCATTCACCAGGTGCCTCAAATAGTTATTTTCTACATCATTGTATAGTTGTCTGTAGACTCCGCAGGATTTCAGGTTAATCCTCCTTTTCCTCTCCTTCGTTATTCTTTATGATGATTCAATAATAATAATAATAATAATTTCATTAAACTAAAATAATAGCTGTTATCATTATTATTATTATTCTTAGTTGTAGTAGTAGTAGTCTGCTCAACAAATTATGAATGTAGTGTTTTTCCATTTTAATTTCATTACCTGGGCAGGATTTTTTACTCATGTGCTGTATGCACAACTTAACCCATTGTTACTGTAAGGAAAATATTAATTAATATTTCCTGCACTGTTGTAGCTAGCAGTGACGAGTATCACCTGCTCAGTGCATTTGGTTTCATTCCTGATACCTATAGGATAAAGAAAATAAGCTGGGTTTTCTATTTGCAGTTTGCACGCTGCCATGGTGCGCCACAGGCTTGGGAGTTGACCTGAGTTTGTGTATGGCTTACATGCCCTTCCTGGATTATATGGCTCCCTTCTTGCAGTCCAAACAGCTTCAGTGAGCCTCACTGGCAGAGGTGAAAAGTTCAGCTTTTGTGTCATCGCAGTTACAGTTGTGTATCTGTGATCATGATTCTTTATACTCAAGACAAAACAGTGGTCTGTATTTTCCGAACCTGAACTTTCCACCTCTGCTCGCTGGTGTCTATAAATTGCCCATGGTGTGTGCAGGTGCGGATTAGCGCCTGGCCCCATGTGCGCCAGGACATAAATTACTAAGCAGCTGATTGACTAGATATGGCGAAGTTAATAAGGTCAATTGGTTTTCAAACGATAAGCCATTCACCGTTACGTACCCTGTCTTCCGTCAGAAAAATCGTAAAGGCAAGATGAGAGCATGTGAAAGCCAAAGTCATTTTTACCAGTAGGAAACTTTTTTCTTTAAGCCCCGAGTTCCCGAATTGGGGGCGTGCCTTATGAAGGACTCCTCAGTCAGGAAAACAAGGAAGAAAAACTTCTAAAGGTAGGAATATGTATTCATGACTGCGGTTGCACGTATTTGTTGGTTCTGTTATTGGTAGGGCTGAACTATAGATGTGAAACAATGCAAGTCGCAATCGCAAAGGCTGCAATTCAAGATATGCATTACACAGCACCTCTGACCCAGAGTTAAAAACTGTCCTGAGAATAATCTTACAAATTCATGCCAGCCTCCTTGTGTGACAGCTTTTCTCACCAATCAGGAATGCCGTGCTCCTCATGTGCCAGTCGTGCTCACCAATCAGAAGTGGCCCAACATGACTGCATATACGCCTACAAAAAACAAACACATGAAACCCAAGAAAAACGCGGCGTTGCCGGTGCAAAACAAAATATTGATTCTGCCACTGAGCTATAAGTGATTTATCTACATATTTCATGGTCAGAGATTGTTTACAGAAAGGATCTATTATTCATGGAGTGATTATTATGACAGAACAGGCCCATGGCTGCCTTAATCTGCCTCTGGGTGTGTGTATGTCTGTCTGTACTGTGACAGACTGACACCCAGCCTTCTGATTGGCTCCCCATCCTCCTGGATGGGTAGAGGGAAGTTTCCCTGTTAGAACCCCTCCCAGCGTGCCCTGTATTTAACTTTCCGCTTCCATCCATGCATTTTGATACCACAAATCATAATGAATGGAAATTGTATTACTATTTGCATTTCTAATTATTTTACAAAAAAAATCAAACCACTGTACTATTGGTTCAAATGCTAGATTTCATATATCAAATATATTTTTAACTATTTAAGGTATATTTGTGAACACGTTCTATGAATGCCATGTCTATAAGAATCTATGAAAACATTCATAGCACATCGTTTAATGCACTCAAGCATTAAACATGGCTAAAAATATTTCTGAACAGGTATAACACATTATAGCCATGTTAATTATGCATTATGAATGCTCTCTGAAGCTCTCATCTCTAATGCACTATGAATTCCTTCTTAATGCATTACAATGGTCACTATAAGATTTTAGGACACTTTGTAATGCATTATGCAGGCCATTATGAAAACCGTCATTCATGTACAATGCATAGTTCCTGCAGAAATATATACAGAAATGTATGAATTTTTGGTTTAAGGAATTCAGTGATTCGGGAAACTGACCTAGTTTAGTTTGTATGGCTTATAAAGAAACACATTTATGTAGCTTATAAAAATACAATGTTGCAGTTCGCAAAAAGAAACAGCTATCGTAAAACAAAAACATACATTTAGTACATTTTCCACAGCAAACAAACTAAACGACTAATGAATTAATGTTCCTCTTTTCTAATGACTTGTTCAGGTTGATGTGTTTCCGTGTTGCTGGTGATGCAGTTTTCCCACTAGCAGGACACACAGAAACAAAGCTGAATGAGAACAGAATCCATCTATATTTCAAGATCTGTGGGTAACAATGTGTATTTTGGGTTCGTTTTTTTTAAACATTTTTGACACCTTCAGTGGCTGGTGGAAGACTTTACTGCTGTGAATAAAACGATGAAAAAACATGACACTCTACACGGCCTGCATCACAATACATCCTGCAAGAACTTTAAATTGGACTTGGTATGAAGTTTCAAAAATGCAAAAATAAACATGCATAGCTGCTATGAATAAAACTAATACACAGAGAAATTATGTTGTTATACAGAGGAAGTAACATAAACAGTATGCTTTGGATCACATGGTAGAAAGACTTCATCCATCCATCCATCCATCCATCATCCATATATTTTTTATATCTGCTTGCCCAGTGCAGGGTCAAGGGGGAAGCTAGGGGCACAAGGTGGGGAATAACCCAGAATTGGAGTGCCAGCCCATTACAGGGCATTATAGGAACTTAATTTGAATAAAAGTTTGCTCATATTCTTTGAAACAAATGAAACACCTTAAGCCATTTTCAGTGGTTGGACAATAACATCAAGAATGACAGTTCGAATAATATGGAATTTTGAAGCTAATAATAACATCAATGTACATATATTTTACGTACGTTAGTAAGGTCTATTGAAGAAAGCAGGGCTTGATCATGCTTGCTCCTGAGAGCAGTGAGCATAGCAAGGGTCTTGCTGAATGGGACAGTAGCACAAGAAAGAATGTGTGACAGCAGCTGCACTGAAGGTGATGCAAAGGTCAAACGAGTGAGCAAAGAAAGGTCACTCACATGGCAAGCAGTCACACGCATGGGTAACATTTATGGCCCATGAATACATTTATATTAGCTTAATAACCACAAAAGCAACACATCTGACTGGGAAGGAAGGTGCCTGTTGGGAGACCTGTTGAGCTGAATAGGGCTCTGCCAAAAGGCATTCCAGTGCATAAAGACTTTTTAAGGATGGGTCCTTGAAGCCAGGCAGCCTCAGAAAGCTGACATACAGTATACAGTGTATGTGATTTTTCAGATTCCATTCAAAAATGATCAGTGGTGAATGAAATGCCTGAACCTGGGAAGCCTTCGGGACCTTAACCTCCCTGTAGTGCAATCATGATTTACCGTTTTTTTTCACTGGCTTATCTACCCATTTTTGGCCGTTATAATTCTCTGGTTCCCACACCTGAATCCTCTCCCTGTCCATTAGATTATCGCATGGAATGTTTTATTATAAAAAGCATTTTTCTTTTCCCTGTGTTCACAGGCTTTCACACACCATCAAGCTCAGGATCCTTCAGTTCAATTAGATTATCACAGTATTTAACAAATGTTATTTTGACCATATGATAATTGAACCTTCATGGCAACATTGGATGAAGAACTTCAGCTATTGTTACGCTAAACATTAGAACAACCTGATCACCTGATCTAAGTGATTTTGAATGTTATGTGATTGTTGGTGCCAGATGTTCTGGTTCTTGCATCTCAGAAGCAGCAACTTTCCTGGGATATTCACACACTACAGTGTCTAGAGTTCACAGAGATTGGTGTCAGGTCAGGTTGGGGAGCATGTGGTGATACAATGCGTTGCCATGCCGAGCACAAGATGAAACAACTCAGGATCCCGGTTGGCATCCCCCAGAACCGACATGCAGTGGCGTCACTGGGGGGCCCGGTGGGGGCAGTCTGCCCCGGGCAGCACTTACTTTGCCGCCCCTGCCAATAAGACCAAAATGCATGGATTTATATTTAGTGCACACAGTATGATTGGGTGATGCACACCCTAGTTACTTGACTCGCGTAAAGCGTTTCCTTGTTGGTCAGCATCCCGTTCTTTCGCTTTTTCTTTTGATTGGTCAGATGTCCGATTACCGGAAAAAGGTAAGTGCAAAAGAACTGAGCTTTAAAACTCTCATTGGGGGTTCTGCACTCAGTAAGCAGTGATTGCCAGTGAAAAGTTGAATTGAGGTGAGTTACGATTCTAATCAGTTGGATTTTGATTATATCGTCTCACAAAGCTCGTAGGGTTCCATTGTAAATCTGCTGTTTTGTTTTTCTTTTAGCTTTATGGAATGAAAATAAACTATTGAGATGTAAGGCTTAAATGTGCGTTTAATTTTCACCACTTAAGTACTTTTTGGCATGGGAATGGGGCGGCGCTTTCAGAGTCTTCCCCAGGTGTACTAACGCTAGTCACACAACTGCCGACACGCGGTTCAGTCCCATTCACTGCAAGTGCCCATCAATCTGCTGCTGCCAGGTGTTATGTGGGCGTCCCCTTGGTCTGGTCCAGCCCCAGAAATGACAATCAGCCTCAGGGAAAGGTGTCACATGGCCGTAGTGCCATAACTGACGCTTCCTCAAAATTCAGGTAATGTGCCTTTTTAGGGACTCCCTGAGCAACCACTCTTGAAACACAAAGTCAAACCAGCAGCACCATCCTCCAAAGAGAAACGATATCGAAGGAGTCCAGTCTTCGTCTTAGGTCACTGGATAGCTTCCATGTCTTGCAGCCATACTGCAAAACAGGGAGCCCAGGGCTCTAAGGGCTTGGACCTTTGACCCCTTACAAAGATATCTGGAGTTCTTAAGCACCTACAGTACAGCTACGTTTTTCATTAAGCACCTACAGTATGCATATTATTTTGAAAGATGTGTAGCGGGCCGGACGATAAGCACTGCTGATGTAGGTAAAAGGACCATAGTTTGAGCAATTATGGTTTAAAGAATAAAATGGCAAGTTTTCATTACTCTCCATTATTACACGGCTCTCTGGAATGCTTGATTCTGATTGGTCAGTTGAGACATTTGCAGGTGCGTTCTTTTTAAATAATAACCGCTCCAAAGTAATAACGCATAGCCGGTACTACTTGTATGTTTAAAATCCCTCCGCGCCAACAAAGATTGCCGTTTAATTAATGAAATGTGCAATTTAATACTTGTAAATAAATAAAATACATGCGTTATTATATATTCATAAGTAGACGTTATAAATTGTCTTACTAACGTTTGAATGTTAGTCACGTGGTACTATATCATTTCGCGGAAGGATAAAAATGTTAATTTAAAACAAATATGCCAATTAAATGTTTCAAATTCACATTCATGTCCAGTTTTTTTTTGTCCGCTTCGCGTCGGGTCCTGATCACACTGTCGGGGCTTATTTCTGCGATAACTACCGGTTGCCTGTGCATTATCCCTTACATAACCTAGCTTAATAATGCACCATCTCAACATATAGAGTAAACTTTACAGGTAAAGTGGTGCAGCACTCATTTTCACCTCCATGCAATATCGTTTATATTTTTCACTTATTTTTCACAAGTTTTAGGGGTTACTGTCTTCTGTGCCGTGATATTGACATATCTAGTCTGTTTCATGGCTAGAAATATCTATACAAATAGCTAAATGATGACAAGGTAACTAAGGGTTTGTGAATAGATTGACCGAAGGGTGTCACCGATGGGGATTACGCTCACAGTAAAGCTGCATTTAATGTGCTGCTTCCATATGCTGGTACCCCTTAAGACTCGCTTTGCATTGTATATTGAGTCTTCATTTGATGTTCAAAAGGTCCAGGTTCCTGATTATGGAAACACCAAGCTGCTTTTGTACACTGCAAGCTGCAGATGTAGAGGATCCCAAAGCAAAGTAGTGGTCCTCCACTCATAACTAACCATGAAGGTCTTGTTCCTGTTCCATATCAAGATCCATCAGGACCACTTTCTGATCTTGCTGTAAAATTGAATATTTTTTGCTTTTATCTCTAAATATTGAAAGAAATAGCCAATTCATTAAAACTGTCTCCAGTATGAAAACTGATATAGTTTGTTTGATACTCTAATAGTTATGACTCCAGAGATTTATAACTCATAAACTGAACATTCAGTGCTTTTCTGAGGAGGAAATCTCTTCGCAAAATTGTAATATTAGAATTAATACTTAACATAGCACTGAAATATATTAAATAAAAATTAGTACCTAGCTGCCAATGCTTGACTGCAATGCAAAAAACATACAATTCCTTCAGCAAGTATTCACCTTACATAATGTTTTTCACATATTTCTGTCATATTTCAGTATTTGAATGCAAGTAAATAAAATATTTTTTCACTATACACAACAGAAATGCAGAAGCAGCTTTCACCGTGTCATTCCCCAAGGAGGGCAAACTCGTGTAGTTTTGATGTCTGGGCTGAGTTTCCATTTCACCTAATGAGCTCTGCAGTTCTGTCAGTTTTATAAATGGTCTCTTGGTCATTTCACACACAATTGGGCTTCTCACCCAGTCACACAATTTACCAGAACACCCTTATCTTGTTATTTCTGGGTTTTCTTATACTTTTTACACCTTGTTGCCATGGGCTGATTTTTGCCAATATTTTGATAGCCTTCTCTTGCCTCCTGACAACTTCCTTTCAAGATGCAGAGGGTAGTTCCTTAGTCTTCATGACAGCATGACTGATTTCAGTGTCTGCTGAAATCCTCATGAAGACAGTAATATTTATTCTTGCCGCCCAGGCTGCTGAAAACAAGTTGAAAATCAAAACAGATTTTTGCATTTTTAATTTAGCTGTTTATGGAATTTTCCAGAAAAAAACATTACGAATAGCGGTGGTACGGTGGATTAGTGGTTAGCACTGCTGTATGGGGCGCTAAGTGTCAAGTGCTAATTTTCGTTCACAAAATGCATTGTGTGCCACAAAAAGCATCATGTAATGAGGAAATCAAATAATGCCTTGCTGCATTTTGTACACTGAATGATAAACCCCAGTTACAATTCGACCACGAAAGCATAAAGACTTCACTTTCTTTTATGCACAGAAAAGCAATGTTTCATTTTGTGCATAGACTTGATATTAGCACTTTGCATTTCGTGTATAGAAGAAAGTCATTTCGTGCACAAATTGCATTTTATGAACTAAATAAATTTGTTTTCTACCTATGCATTTTGGACGAAATGCATTTTGTGAATGTGAGGAAGTCATTTTGTGCATGAAATTAATTTTCTCAACTAAATAAATTCATTTTCTGTACAAAATGCATTTTGTGAGTGAAAGGAAGTCATTTTGCGGACAAAATGCCCACAAAATTAGATTTTTTCATTGGCTAAGCTTTTAAATATTAAAAATATAATATAAGTGAAGTCTTTATGCTTTTGTGGACGAAATGTAACTGGAGTTTGTCTTTCTGTGTACAAAATGCAGCAAGGTATCATTTGATTTCATCATTAAATAATGCTTTTATTGGCACAGAATGTATTTTGTGGATGAAAATTAGCACTTGACACTTGGTGCCCCATACTGTTGCCCCACACGTCTGGGAGTCTCCGCCATGACTCTGTCTGCATGTTCTCCTAGTGTCATCATGGGGATCCCTCTGGGTAAAACATCCTTTAGTTAGGTGGAGTTGCCAAACTGCATGAGTGAGTGTGCCCTGCAATAGGTTGGTGCCACATCCTGGGTTGGTTCCCTGCCTTGTACCCATAGATTGTGGACTCCCCTCAACCCTGAATGGGACAGGTAGCTTTGGCAAATGGGTGCAGAGAAATTACAAATACAACAGGTTCAATACATACCAATTAAGTAATTCTCACCTTCATTGTGAAAATAACATTAAAATATTATAAATGCCTGAATATATCTAGAGAAACCTCTACATATGAGTGGAAAAATAATATTAATGTCTTGGAGCAAAGCAAAATGTGAAATAATAAAGCTTTTTGAAGGCATTATAAATTCGGCCTCATTCCCATTTTTCCCCTCAGTGATTTTAATTTCCTTGGTAAGAACTGACTCAATCCACCATCTAAATGTTTCAATGCATGCCAGCCTAACAGTTAGCTGGAAAATCATGCAAATCAAGAGACCTTCGTAAATAAAGCATTGCTGCATTTTATTTCACATCTGAATCATATTTGACCTTTTAGGCTTCCTTTAGCATCAAAAGTTTATTGGGACTACAATCCGAAGTACTGGTTTGGATGTCTAACTCTCCATAGAAAACTAAAACACCCACTGTGAGAATATATTAGTACGTTTCTGCTAATGTATGGGGTGATGAGATACTTTATTCTGTAGTTAAATATGCAGAGAATGAGAATACAGAATACTAACAGTTAAAGGCAAGGATGTTTTTACTCCTTTAATGTTACCTTGCTTTTAGCTATTGTTTAATCTCCCCTTATCGTATTTACAGCAATGAATTTTCCTCCGTTTGATTAATTTTTATACCCATTTGGTGATATGCGTTATATTAAAATCTGCTTTCTAAACATTAGTTACATAATTTCCACAACACATGGTAAATGTGACTTCAGGGGCAGACTAAATTCTCTGGGGGCCCTTAGGCTGACATGGGTAATGGGCCCCCTAACGGTGGCATTCGAGCTGTTTCTTGGAGCTGAAAGAGAAATTAAGAGTAATATGTTAGCTACAGTAAAGCACAGGGTAAGTAAAACGTATTGATCAGTGTGGGGACGGGAGTGATGTCAGTAAAATTCACAGATCAAGAGAGGAGGAGAATCACACACACAATTTAAGAAGGTTGGTCCAGGGCCTCTTTTGCCAGGGCCCTAGGCTGTATCCTAGGAAAGCCCATACCTCACGGCCCCCTGAGGCCAAGGTTAGTCGTGTTTAATCGTGTTCTCCCCATGTCTGTTCCCAATTTGCCTACCATACTGGCGGATAGTATGAAAGACACAGGTGATGTAATGTTAGTCTTCTGTCTTTGTGCCATTTTCTTCTTCTCTTAGGCTACTTTGTGCCAGTTCTCTCGGCAATGAAACAACCAGTAGCCTACCACTAGACTCCAGTATGAACAGAAAGCTGAGTCTTATGTCTCAAAGTAGCAATTGCCCATTACAGTCGGGACAGGGGGAAACGTTATCTATTCTGAAAACTGCTGCTAAAAATGCAAATAACAGATGTGTTGCTACAATTTAAATGCTCATGCTATCTTACTTCTATAAATGCTACTTCTGTAAATTCTGTCTTCAAGGGGCCCCAGACGGCTCCCTACACTTGCCTTAGGGCAAGCCAGTCCCTGCTTGAATTATGGTCAAAAATCAGTAAACCATTACATCAACTAAGACACAGAGTACAAAATATTATTTTCTATTATATATGTCACACTTCTCACAGGTGGCTGGGCCAGGCTCGGTCATTCCTCTGCGCAACAGTGTCGTTCAGCACTGCACTTGAAACACAGCCACATATCCTCTGGGGGATGCCCTCAAGCTATAAGCAAATCTACATTTCAAATTTCATCAATAGAGTTTTTTCATTGAAACATTAAGGGGCCAGCATTCATGGTCGTTTGAAAAGGCATGCTGATGACGACCCAATTACTAAAAAAAAGGCATGGATATTCAATCATAGAGCCTGGCATATTCAATGTATTGGTTATAGATTAAAGTTACTTTATATTGATGATGTGGTAAATTATCTGATAACTTGGCAAACATGGTTAAAGCCAGCATATGTATGAGATGTTTGAAGAAATGAATGACAACTCTATGTGTTCTCTATAGTTGCAGATACAATATTTAACTTGTACATTGTGAATTGATTTTTCTGTTGGCCAAGTCTGCCTCATCTGTCCTTTCTCAGCTTTAATGGGGATCTGTGTACGGTTCACAGCACACATAATATTAGGGAACCCAGTAAAAAAATGAGGAGGAAGTGTATAATAACAGGGCACATGCCATTGTGAAGAGGGCAAGACTCACAGGGTTCCATAGAACTATTTAAAAACGACTAAAAAAATCTACTGATAGATGGACCTGTAATTTTATGATATGAAGCAAAAATCTTTGCAAGCATCAATTATCTTATACCACGACATATAACCACTTTGTTTAATTCTCTGACTTTCTAACAAAATGCCTCATTGGGGGAAAAAACGTATCTGTATATCTATATAGTATTTTTATTCAATTTCTATTAACACTTCCGTTACGAAGTATGGACTGTCAGTGTAAAGTATATCTCCTCCAGTGAAATGGTATAATTTAAAGAATCATTGTTATGCTGCATCCTTGCACTGGATAACCTGTTATGTAAAATGAATGGCTTTACTGGAAATGAAGTGTTCCTTTCCTTCGTTGGGCTCTCCTGGATGCCACAGAAATGTCATATTTATCATCATACTGATTGATAGTTATGCATCTTAATGTTTAACATAACAAATTAGCACCACAGGATACATTGATCTGATTGGTTAAAATATAATGTGCATACCATTTTCTAATCTTCATAAGCTTCGATTTTTTTCCCATCCCTCCATCTCCCAATCATGTTTCCATTACTGGGTCATGGGAAATCTGTAGCTTATACCGAGGCACACAAAACACATGTGGGGGCCACCCTAGAGGGGGTGCTATAGCAGGACACTCTTATGAGATATTCTGACCAAGTTTTTTTTTTTAGTTAGCCGTCAAATCAAGACACTTTTCACACTGAACCTGCATTACAGTGGAAATGCTACAGTGGGTCTGGCGACTTGTCAAACAGACCAGCATTCTTTGAGTTTTTGGTACACGCTATTCTCTGACAACTCATTAGTTCACTGTTCACTATAAAGTTTCATACCAGTGAGTTTGTTCCAATTTCAGCCATAGAGCAGTCTCTGTAAACATAAGAAAATATTGTCGTTGTATGTGATTATTATAATGAGTTCTCTGGACCTTACTGGAATATAGTGAAGTCTTAGAGTCCCAATAGTGTGTATTCATATGTACATATATTTAGAGATGTACATAACTGTACATAACTTGTAACTGCTTTATTTTCTCATTGTGATCAATGTGTAAAAAATGTATCACCCCGCATGTGGGTATATGCAAATGTGCTTTGTTAATACAGGTTCTACAGAAGCTCACTAATTTATGGTTTAACTCTTCATCTTCCTTTGGCAAATGCAACAAACTGGACTACTAGTCCACATTAGACACATCAAAGAAAACACATATTTTTCTGTGGCAGACTATTTAATTTTGTACAAACGTGTTTGTGTTGTGGGTCGAGTAGCCAAGGATAACACTGTGCTTCTCAGTACAGCAGAGTCCAGTGTTTTTCAGTGTAGGGCTTCTTTATGAAAATAGCGGTGCTTTAGCAGTACAATAGCTTTATGCTTTAGCAGTACAATGCTAGTAATCGTAGCATTTGTATAGCTTGTCTTTTATTTCAAATGCTCCAGATTCCCTCCATGATGCTGAACTCTCTTCTTCAGGATGGGTGACAATAATTTAGCTCAATTTAAATTATTGTTGACCACTTTAAGTATAAAAATTAAATAAAAAACAAACAAACTAAACAACAAGTATCATAACAGTATCTTAAGTGAACTGTGGTAACATTGTGTCCCTCAAAATACACTGGAAACATGAAGTCGCTATGAAGTCTGGCTGAGCCAACGTCTTACACGACATACTGAACTGAATGATTAAAAGTATGTATAAATTAAATTCCACAAATGATAATAATAATAATAATAATAATAATAATAATATTGACAGTAATTAGTTGTATGCTAGTTTAAATAACCTAAGAAGAGGACTGGCAGAATTTTTTTTTATTCAGCCTATGAAAAATTTCCATTAGAAACACAATACTTGGAAATTTACAGGTAGTCCCCGACTTACCGATGACCCTGTTATAACTTGAAAATATCCTAAGCTGAGATAGGGCCTAGCCTCCCCAGTCTTAAAGAATGGTGATCAGTATGGGGCAGTATGCTGTAATTTGTTACAAATTTGACTATAATAATGCTTTTTTCACAAAAATTGGGCTTTTAGAAAAAAAAAATACACGCTATAACACTGAGACAGCTAAAGTCTGTCAATCGCTGGCGAGAGTGTGGCATCTCACAAGGCGGGAGATACGTACATCCTGGCAGCATCCCAATATTTTTACAATTTTGTCGTATTGCTATCGTCATCGTAAGATCGAAAAATTGTAAGCCGAACCATCGTAACTCGGGGACCATCTGTATTTCATTGGGTCTTTTCCTCATAAACATGAAACACAACATTTTTATTTCTGTTGCAGAGTGTAATTGCTATAACAGCTCATACTGAATAATTTAATACCAATATTTCCAGAATGAGTTTGTGAATACACAGGCACATTTTATGGATCAAAATGTCCAGTTTCTCATCAGCTGAGGTGCATAACTTGATGGCTATCACTGTGTACAGTACCAGATGTTTTCAGGCTAAGTTGCAATTGAAATACTATGGTTTTGCCTCACAGCATAGCTTAATAGTCACATTACTTTCATTTCATGTAAACAGTTAAATATTACATAACTATTAAGTTGACACAAATAAGATTTTTAAAAAATCAAATAACTTAAACATAGTCAATACTTATTGTAGAAATGACACTGTTTCTTGATCATTTACAATTACGGAATTAAGACTTATCTAATTTTTATATAACTTATCGAACGACGAGGCAGGCAACACACAGCTCCGACGGGCCTATGCAATCATCATGGCAGAAGGCACCACATCCCTTACACACGATCATCGCTTTCAGCCTGCAGGAGCATTTAAGCTGCAGTTCATCCACACTGTTCCGTTTGGCAAATTTGTGACTAGACACAGGTGTAGCCTGGAGCCTGGGATTTCCCACAGACTTCTCTATAACAGATGCTGTTCTGTTCAGCTTCCCATTGCTGAAGTGTATTGAGGAGTAGTTGCTATACACTTGTTGATGAGGATCTAGGTGTGGAGACTGCTGCGTAAAAACCTTCTGTTGCTCAGCGGCAACGAATGGAGGAACCTTAGAGGCTTTTGTCCAGTCGTTTTGTTCGTAGGACGCCTGCTTACTGTTCATTTCACAGCTGTTGCTTAAACTTTCATCAAAAGAAACCGGCTCCACTTTTATTCTGCTGCAAACACTTCCAGAAGTTAACCAGTTCAGATTCCTGCTCGTTTCCATGACTCCAGCTGCTTGCTTTTGATCTGACTGGATCTTTGGCGGAGCATTTGTCAAATGGGCTAAAGGCTTGTTCTGTGAGACAGTTTCAAAATAATCAGCCTGCATATTCCGCAGATTAGACGGGTATGCACCTTTTTTAAATTGATCTGCAGCCATTGGCTCTGGACCATTTTGTCCCGGGTTCCTTTTGAGCACTAATTTGTTTGGAGCGGCACAGACAAATGGGCTTGTTTTGCAGGCTTGCTTTGGAGCACTTAGGAGGCTGGAGTCCCTGTCTGCAGTTGGTTGTGGATAAAATGGCCTTAGGGAGGTATCACTTTCAGAGGAGAAGCTGCCGTTTTTACTGAGACGTGATACTCGTTCCTGTAAGCTGCAGGTAAAGAGGGGCCTCTTTGACTCGTTAATCTCCAGGCTGGGCGTCATGCTGCTTTGCCCCACTATTCTGCCCCCCCACTCTGGTGCTATCTTCTGCCCCAAGCCCATTGGATTTAAATGAGCACCAAAGGAACAGGAGGAATTCCTGTTATCACCATCCACAGTTGGTTTTCCTGGATCAGGTTTGAAAAGGTCCAGCTCTGCCAGGGCTGTGGTCACCTTGTTACTGCCATTGACATTTCGCTGTTGGAGGAGGCTTTGACTCAGATTATGACCTCCTATTTTGTGGCTGAGGCAACTCTGAGCCTGCTCCATGGCAGTCCTTTCGGAAACCATGGCTTTACATACAGAGTTAGTGTGGAAAGGTGAAGGAAGCCTGTTTATCTCTAATCTGCCTCCAAGTCGAGGCTGAGGCAGCACCTTCTCTAGAGGCAGGTTTCCCTGCAGCAGCTGTGTCACCAGCGGATTGCTGGCTTCCACTGAGGACTGACGACAACTGGACCCAGTACCAGTAGAAACCACTCTATAGCTCTCCACATACAGTGAACACTCATTGGATGTGATGCTCCTGGGTTGCCTGTCATCCAGATGATGTGGTGCTAGGTGTTGCCGAGGATTCAATGGCTCCTTAAAGTCCCTGGTGTCACTGTTGCGGACTACTTTTGAAATGCCACATTTGGGGAAAACTGGGGCAGTAGTCCCATCCTTGCTTTCTTGAATGTCTACTCTGAGGTTACATTCTTGATGAGTTTTTTGGATAACTAATGTGTTCATAATCTTGTTTTCCTTCGGCCATGTTTTTGATTCAACGTCTTGGTCTATAGTCAAGGTTTTTTCAGCGTGTTTGTAGAGTAAAGAGCTGTATATGAGATTGGCAGCTCCCCCTTCTGGATCTCCTTCCCTGTGGGTAACCTGTTGTGACAAAGGGATATTCTGCAGGACGCCATATGTGCCATGCACAGTTTTACCATTTCCTCTGGAAGCAGCACCAAAGGTGTCATTCAGCTCTGCTCTCTGGCGACATGACTCAGCTCTGCTCATAATGGATTCCTGTAGGCGGAGAACAGTTTCTGTTTTAACGCCTTTGATTGGTGGGTTGTGCTGGGTTACAGGCACAGTCGGGGAATTTTGATATGTAGCAGAAGTATGATCTACAATCACTTTGCACGGAATAGCTTTGTTTGTAACAGAATCTTCTGGAGGCAACTCTTTGCACTTGAATATGTCTTTTTGAGTTGCAGATGTCTGGCAGCTCGCAGATGTCTTGATTACTTCAGTCATTATTATCTCCTTTCGACTTACAGATTTGTCTTTATGAGTCGTGTCTTGAAAGTGGTGAAGCTTATCTCCATTCTCTCGATAGGCATGGTGGACTGGGTAGTTAATATTTGGTTTTTCGCGAGAAAGCAGCATGCGGCTTTCTGGTGCGTAGCAATGGAACCCATTAGATGTGGGTCTGGCAACAGTGGCACAGGTCGAGGAGGTTCTGATCTGGCCGACGTGGCTCAGGTTCCCATTACCAAGAGATGAACAAGGCTGTGCATTAGTGGAAGGACAAACAGAAGATTCTGGAATCAGAGACGGAAGTTCATGGTTATACTTTGGTAACACAGCTCGTTGCGATGAGCTCGGTATTGTGGTTTTGGCACTGGAAGGGGAAACCTTTAAGACAGAGCTTTGCATGCTAGAACTACAAACAGATACAAGAACTGAAGGACTGGGAGGAACGGAACAACTGTGAGTAGGTACTGGTACTTGACTGTTAGAAACAGCACTTTCTTTTGCTCTTGTGTCATCAGTGTTTGTCATTCTAACTTGGGGTATACTATTCAGATTTTGGTGAACAGAGTTTGGTAGAGATATACTGACTACTGACGCTGGAATGGCAGACATGTTTTCTGATGGTTTTACACTGGTACTGGTTAGCTGAACAAGGGTGAGGCATTCATTTGGAGATTTCCTGTTAGGGTTGGCGATGATGACACCAGCTGCACAGTCCCTTGTCAGGTCGATAGGTAGCTCTGTGGAATGATGGTCCTCCTTTGCATTGTGCTGCTTGGTGCCCTTGGCATGATGGTGAACCTGAGGTCGGGCGTGATGCTTAGGAAAAGGCTTCACCTTTGTCTGCTCTTTGATGTGGGCTAGTGTGCGCGTCTTGCCGTCAGCAGGAGGTCCTCCCTCCGTCGTGGTGATATGCGCCGCTGCGGCGATGGCTGCAGCAGCCGCAGCCTCCCTCTGGGCACGAGCCTGATGAGCCCTGGCCTTGATATCTGCCAGAGTTCTGGCTCCAAGGTTCCTCCCTGGAGATGAAAGTTTAGCTTCTGGCTTGGACACAGATTGAGTCTTGATAATAAACGGCAAACCGACCTTGGAGAGCTGGATCTAGAGGGAGAGAAAAATCAACTTCAGTACTATATTACAGATTTGGCACTTAATGTGCTCATGATACTTTGAAAAACACTCCTTCCTGCCCAACAGTTACGCTGTTAATTCATACAATTATTGCTGCAGTTGTGAAAATGTAATTATATAAAACTCATAAAACCAAATGGCATTATTATAATAATAAACAGGAAATATGGACTGTGGAAAAGCTTATTACAAACTTACAAATACAAATTACATACACATAGCAGTAGCAAAAACAACAAAAACACGTAATAACATTAGGGTTTGCAAGATTGCAGATTCATTTTCTTAAAATTTTCCCAGAAACCTCTGCTCCTCACAGATGGTCCCTTTATGTGACCCAGTCTGTTTACGGTCTTTTTTGGACCCCTCTACCAGCAGTGTCATTATTACTTTAGGCATTTTCCAGTCTTGCTCCCTGACTTTGGGACTCCTTCCCTTCTACTATTCCTCTGTCGATCTCGGTCTCAGATTTCAAACACAAGCTAAAAAACTTACTGTTTGCTCAAGTTCATGCTTTGTTGTTTTCTTATCTGTTTATTTTATTCTTTTTAAGCCTCTGACATCCTGAAGAGTGCTAAATAAAATGCATGTATGTATTATTATTATTAATTGGGTGTAGCATTGGGTGTTTCCGTGTATAGGGTAGACACTTCAGATAAATGAGATGCTTTTGTTAATGCATTCTTAATATAGTAGTGCATCTCTGTTTAAAAAAAATGCTTGACAATATCGGTGAGATTCAGCATGCGGTTTCATGTAATTAGCAAAAATAACAAGGGTAATGTTCTTCACTAAACAGAACAGCACAAAGTAGTAATGAGGACTGCACTGAAAAATAAAGCTGCTATTACACAGCCGGTAAAGGCATCACTTTAAATGTAATGTTATCTTTCAGAAGGCACAATGCTAGCTTTCTTTGTAAAGACAAGTTGGGCTTTTTTGGTGTGTGAACAGGGGGAGCCGAGGGATGTCAGTTATTAAGATGCTGACATGATCAACAAACAGTGTTTGCAGGACTAGAAACTGTCCTTAAACCTTGGATATCATACACAAAAACAACCCAAGAGGGACATCCACTCTGTGCTGCCCTTTTCGCATAAAACTGCCTTTGACAGACCCCCAAATAGACAGTCAAATAAATGGCGGTAGACAAGTAATTGTAAAGGTGTAGACAGCAAAGGCAGCCAGGGAATAAACCACTTTTGTATAACAAGAAAGTTCATGAAAAATTCAAGAAAAGCAGGGACCTGAGAGAACTCAAAGGGTCATATGCAAACAGGGAGTAAACCAATGCAAGAGAGCATGAAAGATGAGGTCGAAGCTAGTCAGCGTAAAAACAGAGGAGAGACGCAAGCACTCAGCTGGAGACGGAATAAGGGCATTGTGGCATTGGAATGACGGCAGAAGATAAAGAGAATGAGGGTGGGCCGGGCAGAATTTAGACCTAAGATTGATGCGAGTGGGCAATGATGAAGAACAAGGGAATGTGTAGATAAGTAGGGTATCCATTGTGTGTGCCCGAAGAGAGACAGAGGCCACAACCATGGAAACGAAGTGAAGACACGGGCCGAGGGGGAACACGGAAGCAACAGGTGATGCTATATGAAGGCACAGAGCCAGATGTGGAATAAGCAGTCTGCTTGCCAGGACCGTGGCTAGGCAAGCACTGTGCAATTTTCAAATTGCAGGTTTGAAAGGGCCAAGTATGGGAGGGGAAAAGCCCTGGAAAAGGAGGATCTGCAGTGAAACTGGCCTGGTTATGAAGAGGAAGCTGGGAAGGGGCAGGCAGGGCAATGGTCATTTAGACTTGGGTGGCAGGGATACCACTGGGCCCTACGCTCTTTGGGAGAGGGTGCAGGGGGTGGCCGGGACCCTGCCCAGAATAAATAGTTGGATGAAGATAATGCTACAGTTCATTAAAACTGTAGTTTCATACACACAATGTGCTGCCCTTGTTGATTTTAATCCTGGAGAAGAATAGATGCCAGTAAGAGGAAAGTTTACGAAAATCAAGAAGTCCTTCTCATTATTTATAATTATTATAATAGATGCGGAAGAAGAAAACAGGGTTTTAAATTAATTCCGAATATTGTATGCTTCTACGACTGAAAATATCAGAATCAGAAAAACTTCTTGAAAATAGGGTGTATATTTTTATTTATAGTGCAAGTGAACTTATTACTGTTCTTTCTAATGTACTTCAGTACTTATGTTGGTAATGTATTACAGATTTTCTCCATTGCACTGGCACATTTCTCAAATGTGTTTAACCCCCGCACCATGAAGTCACTTCTGCATGGCCTTACGTCACTTTTCATTGTTTCCCACAAATTGCAAATGTTTTAGTACTTGTATGCAAATGATCTTGCACAATTTTACTCTTCTAGTACATTTGGCATAATTATCGGTTAGGTCTTTTTGATCAAAATGTAATTCCTCAGTTTAATTATATATACAAAACTATAATTCACCAACCAGAATGTTTCAAGAGTACATTCAATAAATTGCAGTGAAACAGCTTTGTTGCATTTTTGGTTCCCGGAAAACAGGATTTTGTTGCCATTTTTGTGTTACACTCTACTATGTGACTTTTTTGTTTGCTATATACTGCATCTTGAAACAATTTAAGTAAAGATATGAAGTGCATTGGAGTGCTTTCTCTTGCCAGTGCACTTTGCATCCTGCAGTGTAGAGCCTTGCAATGTTGAAACTGGTGTCTCTGACATGAAATGTTTGCTATAGAAAATTGGTCAGAGTCAGGGAGAAAGTGGAAAATGACAGTGTTTCAGAATTGTGGAGAACAGCAACATTCTTACACTGACATTTTGACAATATGCCTAAGCATTTTGACTAATTTAAACAATGATCAAGGTGCTTTCATTTTAGTGGCAAAGACTAATTAAATGATACAATCATTTGCTTTTGAGATATGAGTTTATTGATTTTGGTGTTATATGGCTTTGCTGTGCTATATGACAACTGTTTTGAGTAATACACTTATGGCCATGATAAGGTTGTGTTTCATGAAATGTGCCAAAGAAAAAAGGTAAGTTTATTAATCGAAAAAGGAAGAAGGAATAATGGAGTGGAGTTGATTGTAGTCTTAGCTATGCTGGTGTGCTAGTGGTAACTGTGCCAGCTGTATCTGTCTGTGCCAGTGACCGGCAGTTCGCCGCTTCAAATCCGGTGCTCAAAAGAGTGATATCAGTGTTGGGCCCTTGAGCAAGACCCTCACCCCCCAACGGCTTAAGGGTCTAACCCCCTTTCTCAATTGTTGGATAAGAGCATCTTTTACATAAGTAAATGTGTCAAATTCTTATGTAAGGACTCAATTTACTTTTGGGGAGAAATATTCAATTAAATCAAGAAGAGTTCATCTGCATAATATTTGGTGTGTACCGAGGAAGCTGTTACGTTATTAATTTTATTTTTTGCACAAATCAAATATACTGAGTTTTACAAAAAAAGGAAATTAAATATTTTCAAGACCCATCACTATGGTGTATTTGTGTCCCAAAGTCATTACCATTTCAGTTGTCATAAGTTTCAGTATTTTTAGATTATAACAGAATGATTTCCCACATTTACAGCTTCCCTCATAGGTAGGTGTCCTAGTTAAACTGATGTTTACTAATGTTAGATTACATTTTCTTTCTGTAAAGAAGTGCCACAACGTGACCTCAAATCACAGGAGATCCATTCATCCTCCATAAGCTAAACATCGATACATTTTAATCACATTTCACTTGAGACATCTGTTCCATCCATTTAAAAAAAGTGCTCATCCAGTCAGAGTAGCAATGATCCCAAATTGGTCCCAGGAACCACAGGGCACAATGCAGTGCGTACCCTGTACAGGACACCGTTCTGTTGTAAGGTCCAAACAAACTCATGGAGGTGGGAGGGTTCCGCTTAAGACAGATGATAGAAATGATAGCAAAAATATGATTTGTTGTTATGTCCAGGTAAACCTAGTCTTCATAACAACGTCAAATATGAAAATTATACAAAATATTGCATCTAACTTTTCAAAAGCTCTTGCATTATTCTAGACTGATTTATTCAAATGCATAAAATTAAACAATTTCATTTAAGCCATTTTGACTATTTGACTGTGCCTGTCACTAGATAATTAAGACATATGATCACTATGTTTTTTCTGTTTCTGATATGTTGATGCCTATTATTGCTCAGTATAGCTCACCTACTATATAATCCTGACTACAAAAGTAGCATTTTTGCGGTCGAGTACTAATTTGTTTTCTTTTGTCTAATATATTTTATATTTTCTCGAGCCAGATACTTCTCTTGCCACAGGCAGAGACCCTAATTGCATCAGCAGAAAGCAAATGCTGTTATCTGTGGATTTGGCTCTTGTCGTAAGCGCCTATCAGATTCTCAAAAATGTAGTAAAACATGAAAAAGTAATTTACATCACAGTCTTGAAATTTAAACAACTTGCAGCAGCATTCAGCCACATATAAAGCCAATATTGTAAGAAGCTGTTTACACTCATTAAGATCGAAAATCTAATAACCCGCTGCTGCAAGCTAGATTTTGGCTCTTATTTTCGCACTGCATAAATGTGCTATTGGAAAAAATATATATTTACTGGGTAAAACCAAAAGAAAAATTCAGTGGTAAACAAATACAGCAAAGCTGATGACGCAAATCGTTGAAAGTAAAAGCGAGCACAAAACCGCTGACGACGGCCTGCTGTTTCGGGAATTAAATCGTAATAAAGCAAAATTGTAACAAACCTTGAGCGGAGGCACCCGCGGCTCCTCCTTCGGCACCCCCTCTCTCCTGCTGGCCGGGGAGGAGGCGTGGCCATACTCGCCGCACTCCATCCGCGCCCTCTTCTCCTTGCCCGTCCCTGAGGTCAGCTCTCCCGGCTTCCGCTTGGAATTCTCCGTGTCTGTATTGTCTGTACAGTCCAGCAGCAGTGGTTTGATCACCTCCACTGGCTTCCGGTGGCACCCTTCCTGTGTACTGGGTGGCTGCTTACCTGGATATGACTTGTGCAATTTTACCTTCAGCATCTCTAGCGATGGACTGATTTTTACAGTCTTTTCTGTAGCTTGATCATACGAGACGGGCTTAGAGACGTGAATCTCTGGCAGTGTTTTATCCATGGCGTAGGCAATGGCGGCGTTTCCTGTTCTCTTCGTGTTCTCCGCAAGCGGTGTGTTTTCGGAGTGTAACTCATCTTGCAGTCTTGTCTCACTTACAGGTTTGGTTAAGACAGTATCAGGAAGGCTCTGTTCTTGCTTTGGGTCTTTAGCTTGTGGCACAGGTTTGCAGATATCATCTAAATTCTGTGATGCTTCAGAGTCTAACTCATCAGAGGGATGTTCTGACACACTGTCAGAACAATCCGCTTTTCCATTGCAGTGTGTGTCTAGGTGTACTGAGTCATTAGCTAAAGGTGAGGCACACGTTGCATTAGGTGTAGAAAAAGGAGACAGGCTTCCATCTTGAGCGTTTTCACTTTCTGTTTCCTCAAGTTCTTCATCTTGTTGTTGAAACATTGGTGTTTCCTCACCATGACCTTCTTTAGCATGGTCAGGAACAGAAACGACGTCAGTTTCCAGATTTAAACACTCAACCTCAGTGTCTTCTGAATTATCTGAAGTCAACTGTGATTGTAATACCTTATTATTATAAGAAGTTGAATCTTTTGGTTTATGTGGAGTAAGAATATCAGCACTGGCTGCGGCATCAGGTGCTGCGTTCTCTTCTAAGTGAGTTTTGAATGACGTTAAAGGTAGAACGTTTGGCTTACTGCTTAGAGCATCATTCTCCGGTTGTGATGTAACCTGCGTTTCACTCTCCACTGTCTCAGACATTGTTGTGTCCTCATTGTCAGAAGCATGTTTTAAGTCAGTTTCCCCTGTGTTATGGAAGTCTTTTTCGACTGTTGTTTCACTAGACAATGGCATGCAATTAGTCTCCTCAAGGGTACTGTGTGCAGTGCATATGGAGTCCAGTTTATGAAATTCAGCGTCTTCTTCTGTTTGTGGTGACATTTCGTCAGTCTCCGTTTCTGACGTGGAGGGAGCTGACAGTAGAGTGGCTGACGTTTTGCTCCCGCTACCCACTGCTTTGATTATTTCTGTTGACGGCTGAGTAGGTGTCTCTAAGGAGGGCTGCTGCAGGAGGGCAGTCATGTCGTTCAGTGGAAGGGTTATTATTTGACTATCCTTAAGAGAGTCAATGCTGACATGTTCAGAATGATCTTCAACTTGTGGATCAGGATAATCAATATATGTACAGGAATTGGGTTCCACTTCTTCCGCTATCTCCTCTTGGATCACTGACTCTTCAGGAATCTCGGGGAACCCAGAGACCACAATGTCCTCAGTGGGTAATCCAGATAATGCCTTTGATGCCACATCCATATTGAAAGCACTCGGTATGTCCTTATCTTCACAAACACATGCATTGTCACTCAATTTCAGCTCATTTTCCTCTGCTGCCATAGCTGTTTGTATGAAAGCTGGAACATCGGTATTAATATTTTCCTGATCTTCATTACAGTCATGTATACAACTCTGTGAATCTTTCTCAGTCAAGCCTGATCTGGAGAAACAAAGAAAACCAATAGTTAACACTGTATTAACATTCAGAGAATACCTCAGAACAGAAACAGAGTATTCATCATCGTGATTAATTGCTATGACAAATTCTCTGAAACTCATACTGCAAGAACAATTGGTAAAAATGAAACATTGCAGTCCTCTGCCTAAATTACTAAAAAGAAACATTATACTGCTATGCCAGCATTTTGAGTGTAATACAAGTGCAAAAGCTTCAATAAAAATGACTGATGCTTAATGGTTCTGCTGTATAATAGTACTTCATAGTCAAAACATGATGTGTACGTGAGCTACACTACTAATCAGGTTTTTATTTGAATTATAAAAAAGGTAACTGCCATGCAATGTCAAGCTAGCTTAGAAAACATCGCCTAGATGTAGCACATCAGGGTTTACACCAGGGGTAGCCAATCTTATCCGCAAAGGGCCGGTGTGTATGGGGGTTTTCGCTGCAACTCTCTAATTAGGTTACTAATTAGAGGACTGATTGGCCGAAGAGTCCTCACACCTGGGTTTGAACAGCTGACCCACAGGTTATCCCAAAAACCAGCATACACACCGGCCCTTTGCGGGTAAGATTGGCTACCCTTGGTTTACACACTTTCCTAACCCAGAGATGCCCAGACATCGTACCAAACCCCATACCACATAAGTAACCAGCACTGGGACTGGGGGTGGGGTGGAGGGGGTGTTTCCTTATGTCACTTTCAGAACCATCATGTAATTTTATAATTAATACATAGCGATATAGCCTTTTAGTGTGGAAATCATATCAAACATCTACGTATTGCAAGTTATTTATATAGTAATTTAACAAGCAATTACATCAAATTAATCTATGATTAGTTAAGAAAAGTAATTACTGTGGAGGTTGCAAAATTTTTCGCAATCTAACTAGCAATGTTCAGAAAAAATTGTTAATTAGTACTTTAACTAGCAATTACATAAAAAAATAATCCATAATTAGTTAAGAAAAATAATCACTGTGGAGCTTGCAAAATGATTAACTTTCTGGCAGGGCCATGCACTGCACACTGCATTAAAAAAAGAAGTAAAAAAAAAAATACTGCAAATTGAAAAACACCGCTGCAGGCCCTTTGGAGATGTTTTGTCCATGTCACAGGTGGAGAAATTGCATGCTTTACACAAGAATGATGAGGTGACTGATTGCCACAGGAGGAAGAAGAAACAAGGTGTCAGGACATCCAGAACGAGCTGGTACCTGCCTAGTAAATTCCCAAGAGTGAATGAATGAATAGAGTGCCCAAGTAGACACAAATAATATTGACAAGGGCAAGTAGGACGTACTGTATAGACAGAATATGTGACCAGTACCAGGGGCATCCTACAAATCCATTCTGAGATATTAGGTGACCTGGAAATGTTTATTGCCGAATGCTGGAACATTATTTTGAAAGTATATTTTTTTGTTTCAATGTTATACATATTTCAATATGAAAAAGGCATCAAATTTCGTTTTCAAGTATTTTATAAAAGACCTATCTGAATGTAGTTAGAAGCATGGATGACTGTAGGCCTAAGAGAGTTTACAGGGAGATGCATGCAATTAATTTATTTTAATGCATTTAACAGAAAGAAATCTTCTTCCGTTATTAATATTGACCCTACTGAGGTTTGATGAGTTGAAGCGTCTCAGAATTAACCAAAACCACTATATGCCTTTACTTTACCTCTTGTGGAGTCATATAGTATAGATTGCAATCTCCTATGACATTCATGCATAATTAAAATAGACATGTACATATAACAACAAAAACTCAGAGTAACACCGCACTGCACTACAATAGAGCATAGTGGCTATTTTGATAGTCAATCAATTTAACAATTTAGGGAAATGTTTAACAGGTATAATTTTACTGTCAAATTTTTATCACTTTATAGGCAGTGATGGTGAAACAATTCCATTATCCCTTTTTATCATACTGTATGAAGTAACATCTATTCAGGGAACAGGGCAGAGGACCCCCTAGATGGGATGCCAGTCTATCACAGGGCACAAGGCAGGGGACACCCTGGATGGGATGCCAGTCCATCACAGAGCACGAGGCAGGGGACACCCTGGACGGGGTGCCAGTCCATCACAGGGTACAGGGCAGGGGACACCCTGGACGGGATGCCAGTCCATTACAGGGCACAGGGCAGGGGACACCCTGGATGGGATGCCAGTCCATCACAAGGCACACACTATAGGCCCAAATGCATAATTAAACCCACATGATCCAGGAGGAACATGCAACATGCAAACTTCACATACACAGAGCAAAAACCAAGTGTGATGCAACAGTGCAAATCAACATGCCACCTGATAAAACAATGACTGATAGAAAATAAGAAAATATAAGAACAAAAAACATGTAATACTTACTTTTCCCCATAATAAATTTCATAATATTTCTCTTTCCAAATCTCAGTTTTCCTCTCTTTTTCCATTTCCTGCCGGATCCGTAGTTGCATTTCAGGAGTAAATTCACCTGTAACCAAACATTAAATGCTAATAATAAAATAGCAGTAATAAAAATATCTCTAAGCTTTAATTTCATGGTTACATCGACAGTTTTTCTTTCATAAGAAGATCAGTTTATTGCTTCTCTTTATAGGTGCAGTGGTGAGGATATAAGTACTAATAACTAGGGATGCACCGATCAATCTGCCAGCGATCAGAATCGATTGATCAGCTAATCGGTGACTGATCAGTCACACGTATTTCTGATTAAAAACTGATCTTACGCATGAGCTAAATGTCATACATACAGCCGCACACACACCCACATCCGGGTCACGCACGCACTTACAGACATGCTATAATGTCCGAAATTTAGGAATTCTTCAGTGTGAGTTAAACCAATGCACAATTCGCTATCTGCAATAAAAAAAACATTTAACAGAAATTTCATTAGACATTTAAAAACTCACCACCTCAGTGAACATGTGTGACAGAGTGAATGTGCATCTGCTTTTATCCTATATAATTACCCAAAGATGTATGAGGAACTTTTATTTTGATACCTGGCTGTAAGGCTGAATGTTTTCCCACTCCAGCTAGTGATGCCTTCCTGTTGCCCGGAGTTATGAAAGGAGGAAAGGTGTCTGTTTGCCCCCAGCCTATATCAGCGGTGAATGTGTGTTTTCTGTAATTGGCAGGAATAAAACTGGACGGTTCAAGTTGACGATCGGGTCACTCCTTTATTTAACCGGCAGGCCAATCAACATCAACAACCCCAGCACCCCGCTTTCTCCGGTTAGACACGCTCAGTTTGAAGAAGCCAGCAAAGCAAAAGCTGCTAAAGTTGAAGCCAGCAGGGCATGTTCGGAGTGATCTACAAGCCAGGAGTCTCTCCTGTCTTTCGTTGGTATAAGCAGTGAAAAGACCAAAGGAATTATGACCAGCCATTTTCCATAGTTGAGAATAAAGGCTTCAGAAATACGATAAATTACCTCAGCCCAAAATACAGAATTTCCAACGTCTAGCTACCGGAGTAGTTTAATTCATGTCACGCATGTAGCCTGCTATAAGTGGATCCCAAAGCAGTACTTCGTTTTACAAACCGATTCCTATTCTGTTTATAAAGAGAAACTTCCCATTAATGCTTAAGCAGTGGCATTTTGGTTATAAAATGGGGCCAAGACAAAAAAAGGGGCATTGTCATATCTATTTTTTACTTACTCCACCTATTATTATTTGAAAGACTTTATTAAACATTAGTTGTATTTTAATTTTAATTTTTAATTTTATCTATTTGAATTTGTAACGTTTAATACCATTTTGTTATGAAAATAAAGGTTTGCATGAAAGAAAATTAGATTTTTGTTTGTATTTGCTTAATCCTTATAAATCAGCACACGGAATTGGCCAAGAAAATGCAATTGGTGCATCCCTACTAAACATGGGGCAGTCTAGGCAGTCATATTTCTAGAGGTCGAAATTATTATATTTTTATGTAATATTTACATATTTTTTATTTAAGATATTTAGTGGTATTTTATATCATATAAAAAATTTGAAGCTATACTACTGCTTCATTCAGTATAACAGCTATTCATTAGTTTGCATCTTTACCTTCATCATTTTGTACAACAGATCACTACGAAGAACAGTTCTGTCAAAGCAATGAGGGCAGGCCTGAGAGACGCTTTTTAACTAATTCCAATTTCATTCTTTGTTTTTCACTTCTGTAACAATGTTATAATAAGACATATCATTTTTATTCTCCAATAGATATATTCTGAAACCATCAATTCCACTGTAAATCTACTCTGAGTAGCCCTGTATGGTCCATTATAAGTTTAAAAGACAAATGGGGAGTATTTTTAAATCCAGCATGCCAAACAGTTCATAATGTCATAACAGAAACCACTGTGTATGACTGTACTTGATATGAATATTTTACTTTGCAGCTGTTAACATTATATAAGACGTCAAAATATGCACACCGCAGGCACTTAAAAGTTGCCTTGGAAACATGTCATCTAAATAAAAAATATAAATATATTTATATGTGCCTTTTTAAATTGCACAGTATTTGTGTATATGATGGTATGAATATTTCTTTCTAATTTTAGCAGCTCCTGTGTAATTGCCTTGGGGCAATCATATTTGGATAAATACTATATTAAAAGTAATTGAAGGGAGGTGTATTCAATTTGCATACAGGACGCCGTTTTTATAGTATAACTGCTTGTATATTTTATTTGTGAAATATGAGCACATGGAAAATATGCAGTTACAATAACGCGGTTATTGTTCTGGAGAGTTCTGAATAAATAGCAGTCAGAGCTTACCTTCTGCCAGCCGCTGTTTCCAGCCTTGGGCAGCGTAGGCGAAGAACTCATTATTTAGGGCTGAATTACAGAGGCGCGCCACTCCATCACTGCCCATCTGAGAAATAAAGCGTGGTTTCATTTCAAATTTGAAAGCAACAAAGATGAAATAGAAACATACACTCGGGTAACAAAATCTGCCCGACCTGCTCATGGACAGATCAAGCGGTAGGGTGCCAATCCCGAGCTTAGCCACACACCTGTTCCATTACTCGTTGGCTAATCTTTTCATTGGCTGTGCTTTTTCATCTGTACAGTTCGAGATTACGTTTAAACTTCGAGAAAAACACTGTACATTTACAGATTTACAGGCGCTATATTTCATGTACTCACCATCTGGAAATTTCGGCTGAATATTGCAAAAACAATTGTTCTGCTCTTATTAAAGATAATGTGACCCTCAAGAGTACGTCAAAACATATTTATAGACTGGACTATTTATGGTTTTCTTTCTTTCTTTTCTTTCGTTCTGTCTATCTATTTATTTATTTATTGCCACAGAAATATAATTGGGCTACAGATAATAACCTTTATTCATTGGGAGCACCTAGATGTTTACCTGATGAGGCAAATCATTTTACAGCTGGTATGAGATTAACTTTTGAAGGTAAAGAGTTTCTGGACACAGAGAAAAACAACATTTCAAAGTATATTTACCAAAACAACTAAGACAGAGAAGACAGTATGAATAATAAGGTAACAGAGAGAACCCTAAGCATAAACTGCACCAATCCACAGTTAAGCTCTGCGATTAACAGGCTGTTCAGATATTGCTTACATCTTGGTAAATTATCATGATTAAAATGCCATTAAACTGCCTTCCTATCAACTTTCCAAACAGACTACGCACCATATGGCCACATTAGCTCTTACTCAACTGTGGATCACTAAAATTATTAACGATAAGTTTCTACCCCAGGCCTCTTCTGCAGATGTCTATTGCTCAAAACGTCCATTTCAAGATGAGTAATATGATGATTCCCTTTTTCAGCTGGGTATTCTAATGATTGATTAGCGGTGTGTATACCATGTTTACAAAGCAGAAACCATCCGGCGGAGTCATATTGAATATCTCTGAACAAGAGCCCTGTTTTCTGTGTATATTCAGTATTCTACATCAATTTTCCCTGGACACTTTTGTAAGACCTCCAGCCAACTGACGCAAATTCTCTTATCTTTTTTTAGTTCTTACTCATCTCCGTTGTCTTATGAGAGCCTCGTAATCAGTTACCAACTGCGAGTGCTACACTCTTGAAAACCCTCAGTTTTACTTATTTATTATTCAGTCTGCTTAATCATGTAATAATTAATTAATCTGCATGATATCGTGGTATTAATTAAGGAAGTACAACTAGCACGATTCAGTAAAATCTGTTGTCAATGCAGAAACTGTGCACTGATTTGCATATACCAGTGCAATATCACAAACAATAACAAACGAAAACAGACTGACCTAAAAAGAACTGTCTGACAGATATTCTGCATTCTGGGTCACAGAAACATTTTTGTTTGGCTTCTGACTGATTTTATGTATGATCTATATAATATGTGATATGGGAAAAATGTGCATTTACAATGTGCAGCACTCCAGCATTTACCAACTACTATTTTAAATGTAAGATTGTTGGGTTAATTTGGTGGCAAATGTCAGGATTTGTGTATTGGACAAAATACATCTATCATAAGGATTAAACAAAACAACACTTACGTGTCTGAAAATCTGTCAACAGAGGGCCATGACAGAGAAATTGAATTAACCTTGAGATTATATTTTACTTACCTGCCTGTCTACATCAGGTAGCAAAAGCAAGAGGTATTGTTGGAAATGTTGAGGTAATGAGGCAAAGGTGTGTTTGTTGATCAATGCCCTCAGGTTAGTGTTCACTAATATAGACCCAGGTGTCTCAATGTCAATATCTTCTGCCTTGGTCCACTTTAAATACCCTAGAAACAGAAGAGATTTGCATTAAACATTACATCTGCTTATTTCAGGATTATGCTGATTTTTTAGGAAAAAAAAACCTATGAACTATTCATGAAATGAGGCATGTTTATATATTGGAACAAACTGGCATGCACATGAACAAATATACACAGTTCATGAAAAGAGTCTTGCTTTTGTTGAATTCATGCAAAAAAAAAAAAAAAAAAATCCCCAAGCAGACACATATGTCTCATTCACGACATGAAATTTGTATTCAGGCCTAAGGGGTATATTTTTTTCAGGCATTCCTGCTTGCTGGTGTGTATTTAAGACCTTAAAATGTATTGTTTATTGATTTTTATAGTTGAACTTTGAAATATGTTTTTGAAGAAAAGTCCTTGAAAAGCCCACAGTGCAAACAAATGTCCATCTGGATCACAATCGAATGAACAGGCAAAGCACTCACTAGTATATAAGAAAAAAAAAGCAAACACATGGGAAACACACTGAGTAAATGCAGCTGGCGAGAACGCATGTTGTAGTCATTCTGGAGCATATGCATGTTTTCCTATTCTAAATAAACGGTCATTGTAATTTAATTTGATCCAATTTATCATGTGTGAAAATTTAGATAGCTTGCTCTTCACAAGAAAGATAATGGAGGGGTGGACTAAGTCTGAACATAGCCTTTATGTGCCACATAGAGATGTTCTGGTCAATGAAGGACCACATACAGTACTGTGCAAGTCTTAGGCAGTCAAAGGAAATGTTTAAAGCAATTTTTCTGGGTAGTAACTGTATATTCGTTCAAAACAAAACCAGAATTTAACATTATAACATACGCAAATGAAGAATTTCTTCTGTACTCCAATCTTGTTACTGATGCCTTGTTGGATGGCTAGATGAACACCACTTTGGCTCCCAAACCTCTCCTCCGGAGGATCTCAGTCATTCCATGTATTAATGACATTTCACATCGAGCTTACTTAAAAATGAATCAAATTATTTTAAAGAAGTCTGATTTATTACTTAGTTTTACAAGGTGTGCTTGTGGTTC
>JAODKL010000081.1:8658923-8669815 GCA_026780765.1 Petrocephalus schoutedeni | reverse complement strand
TTCCCAGAAGAGTTGAAGCTGTTATAGCTGCAAAGGGTGGGCCAACTCCATATTAAAGCCTATGTATTAAGAATGGGGTGTCATTAAAGTTCATGTCTGTGTAAAGGCAGGCGTCTCAATAGATTTGGCCATATAGCGTATAATTATTATTAGAAGCCTTATGCCATTATTATTTAGAAATATGACTAATAATTTAGGATAATTCCCCCTCTCTAAACTATTCCTGTACCAAACCAAATTACCTAGCATCAAATGCACCACATTGCGTTGAATTGAATTGCGTCGAATCGCATTGCATCGCCATAAGGGTGAATCATATCGTATCGCATTGGTAGTTCTTTCATAAGCATCTTTAATGAATCGGATCACTGGAAATGCATTGAGATGTCTATCGCATCAGCTTCAGTGGTGAATAGGCACATCCCTATCACAAATAGTAGGTAAATTAATACAGATAAAGGTCTTGGCTGTATTCAAATAATTATATTCAAATATTTGTTCTATGAAGTCAGGAATTAAGTTTTCAATTTATTTCTGTTCAATCAAATTTTGCTTATACTTACGAAGAATGTCAGTAAATATTTCTATATCAATTTGATACCTCTCAATCTCACTCGCCACTTCTTATTTATTCAATCCCTGCTACAAGGTAACACTCTATGTTCAAAGAAACATGGTCCAAGAGATAGTTCATTAGTCAAACTCATACTGCTTGTGGGTTGAATTTCAGGCTTAAGACGACTTAAGTCGCAGGGTCACCAGTGAACAGCACTCACTAGCTGCAGCTTTGTTGCAGGGAAGTCCTGTTTCTTTTCATTTAATTCCCTGAGGCTGTGTTTCTAGATGACATGCTATGCATGATGACAAATACCACAATTTTCAGCAATAAAACCAGGGTCATACAATGCACCTCTAAATTTGACATTTTGGGAACTACTTGTATGTGGAAACTCATCTTGATCTATAAACATATCTGTGTTTAAATTACAATGCAAATGTCCTTTACATTCCACAAGAG
Organism: Petrocephalus schoutedeni; assembly: GCA_026780765.1. NCBI lineage: Eukaryota > Metazoa > Chordata > Actinopteri > Osteoglossiformes > Mormyridae > Petrocephalus > Petrocephalus schoutedeni. Next base: position 8,668,797 of record JAODKL010000081.1, on the reverse strand, counting down.
TACATTTTGCTTGTATCGAAGTGATTTCCCTATATTTAAGTTTTGGGACAACTACATTTAACAACAAAACTCAAGTGACAGCAAATTTACACCGTTACTGTGCTTCCGTAGATATAATAACTATATAAAAAAGGAGAAGAAAGGTGAAGTTTTTTTAAACCATTAAAAATAATAAATAATAAATACCATGTTAAATGCCAAAAAAGAAACTCAAACAGCAAAGAGTAATTGGTTTCTTTTCCCCATTAATTATTATTATTATTATTATTATTATTATTATTAAGAATCTTTCCTGTATGTCTTTCCCTATCAGGTCAGGACTAATTGCTGGACCTTTACAAATTCCATTATCAGCTACCAGGCATTTCAGTGTTACTCTGGGGGGTTTTCCACCGCAGCAAGCACCATACTTTTGGTTCTTTCGGTACAAAAGTACTGAAAGTCCAGGACCGTGACTGTACCAGTACCAGACTGTCCAGTACCGTGATGCCCTAGTATATTAAGTAAAATCCTTTTTAAATTTCTTGTTATGCCGTCTAGATTTAGTTTTACCTGTTCTTCCAACTAGATCGCAATAATTATAATTTTTTTTTACTTTATTGCTGTTTTCGAAGTTCGTAGTGTTTTGTCAAGACTGCGATCGCATTCTGTTTCAGAGTCGGGCTATTTGCATAACCAATTAACAGCTAAAGCGTTGCAAGTTACGCCCCAAAGCACCGAAGTACTAAAGAAGTACCCCAACAGGTTAGGCACTTTCGGTACTTGAATTTTTGGTACTGGTACTCGACCGGAAGTCAATGGAAAAGCAAAAGTACCGTACCAAAAGTACCAAATTTAGTACGGTGGAAAAGCGCTCTCTCTGAACCTTAACAGTTCATGGCATTTAGTAATACAGTACTAGTATATTCTGAATAAAGGCCCATTTGGCTGTGCTTTTCAGCACCATTTGGTCACACTCCTGCCACATTTCTATTGTTCTACAACCTACTGTGCATTGTAGTGGCTTTTTCATCACCCGCGAGCCCCCATTAATTATACACAGTAGGCTTGTCTAATTCCTAATGTCCTAAATAGCTGGGTAATTTGTGCAACAAAAAGCACACAATGCAAGTATATACAAAGTTAATTTATACTATTATCTGAGAGCTGTGATTATCTGCGGAGGATGACATATACGTAATTATCTAAGACTACATAATAGCCCATTTATGAACCACAAATGGAAAGTTCAGAGCTACCAAAATTGTGTCACATGTCTCAGTCCTGTCCAACCACGAAGCCCGTAAAGTGTTCTGGCCACCCCAAGAGAAGGCCTAGAGCCGAGGAATAACTGTAGCATCTATTAAAATTGCTAAACTCTCGCTAAACGTTCGGCATGTCAGCAAAAACTCAATTAGGAACCTTGCTGCGTTTTACAGTATATTTCCAAGCTATTGTGAAGTGCCATTGATAAGTGAAAAAGAGAGAGGAACAGCAGAGGGTACTCTGTTTTACTAAGCTTTTAACTCACTTTTATGAATATCATCACTTTATCATTTTTGTGCATAGTAAGGGATTTATCATACATATCAAAAGAAATATATATTTTTTTTTATATTATGAATTTGGGGTAAAACAGTTGAGATTGTTGTTTTCCATGTATACAGATAAACATACATTTATTTTAGGTTCAACTGTGCCGTCTTCAATACTGTGCCCTTACACAGATGCCTGCTGGCTTCTCGTATTCAGAAGCATGTTTTCCAGTAGAGAAAAGGAAGAGGACACCTTGATGGATTGTACTGTATTTTGGTTCAGTGAGTAGCGCTGTGGTTTCAGCCCCGAATGTGTGCGTCTTGTGCCTGATACTCCGAGCTCTCATTTTTCCTCCCACAGTCCGACGGCATCATTCAGGCAGACCGCTGCTGCAGAGTCTGCTTGTGTGCGGTATATTTGAAGTATTAGCATTCTGTCCAGGGTCATACCCCCATACCCTGCCTTTCCTGGAACAAGCTCTACTGTCACCATGTCCCTGCACTGGAAAGGCGGTTATGAAATTGATTTTTACATTGATTGAAACATTAGTTTCTTTTCCTAGCATTAAAGTCCTTTAAAATGTAAAATTATGCTAATATATTATGCTTTTAAAATGTTCATACAGTGTTGTGAGCATTCAAGCTTCACTTACAAGTAGATGATTAACATTTGATTACACAGCCTTTAGCTACCAGAGGTATATTTACATATTTAATTTTTTGGCAGATGCTTTTGTTACATAAACCAAAAGAATTACCGATTTTGTTCCTGTAGTCCTCATAATGTTCTTTAAAATATGACTGCCATTTTGAGTTCAAATTGTACTTCACAAGAATAATACGTTTTGGGGATTCATGATAATATCGAGTCATCCAACACCCTCACAAGCTCACATGCGCTACCATTACAATGTTTACGTACAGTGATACCTCTGTGCCCCATACAATTTTTTTATTTTAAAACTGCGATGGAGGGCTTAACTGAAAGCCACCTCATGAATCTTTGTTATCTTACGTTTCTGTGGCCGAAGACTGCGTCACGAACAAAACTAATAATTGCCAGTTAGCCACAGTCGGACAGCGATACTGGGTTACCGAGAATGTTATATCGCCCAGCCCTATGTAAGTGTTCTCTCTATGTTGATGTTTGAGTAAGCATTGCATTCAAAGGGTTAAAATACAACTTGCCATTGTAATTCTGTGAGAAGCATTCCGTCCAGTTTTAAATGGTTTCCTATATTTCAGGCAGGCTGCATATATTTACATATTCTACACCTCTGTCAGATCAGAATCTTTTCAATTAGCAAGTAATTACTGGAGGCCAGATTCCAGCAATACATTGTCACATCCAGAGCTATTTTGGTTGTTTATTTAGAAATTTAACTTGTCTCTAACTCCTTGCATGATCAATGTTATTGTGGAAAATCTTCACAGCTTACATACATTAATGATTAACAGCAACCTATAAGTTTACATTTTATTAGGCTGAACAATATTAGGATGATTAAACCCAAAATCAAACACAATATTAAAAGTGCTAAATAATAAGAATTTAAAGGAAAGGCCCAGGATTTTGGAGCAGAACTGCATTTCTTGTTATTTTTATCGCACTACAAAATATATTTTATGCGCGACTTTAAAAGATCAGCAAATAGCTTAGTTGAAAAAGCCAGAAAAGTGCTGTGTTCCACATCTAAAAGGATGATGGGATTATATGCTGTCACATCTATAAACACAAAATCTAAAATCTGTCTCAGGAAGAACAGGATGATGGGTGCCCTATCTTAGCAGCACAAGAGGCACACTTGATGAAAAAAAATTCAATTCTGGCAGCTTTGAACAAATTCTGAATCAATAAACCACTTTGTTGCCTGGCTCAACAGAAAGGATGCCAACTGAGAGAATGGATTATTGGAAGAAATAGTTGATCAGGGAGAATATACTGCTCGTGGTAGCTACTGGAGCCACAGGCGCCATCTGCTGTGAGAATGTTGCCTACGGCTGGCGAGGGCTTTCAGGGTATGACAGACTGCAATATGCAGCAGTATTCACAAGTACACTAGACTTGGCAAAATCACTCACGTTCACAGCTAAGTCGACAGTTAATATAAGTTTAATTAAACAACTTAATAGAACAATGACTAGCATTTTTTGATGAAAGTGTACAAACACCAACAGATGGGCTAAATAACTCATTTGTAAAATGTCTTGTGTTCCTGAATTTTCATGTGCGAATTGAGATTTTTTCAAAAATGTCACCTAAAATATTTCTTCCGGGCATTTTTCTGAGAACTCTGCTTCCGAGAAAGAACTCATTTCACCAAACAGGCAAACTGACAAGTATCCAGCACTGAAGCTATACAAGAAATAATGAAATTCATTTCGGTTTATAGCTACCTTAAATCCACATTTTATTTAGTATCTGAAAAGTAATTTGGTCGCCAGGTGGCTTACTGGAGAAAGTGTGGTGGGACATTTGCTTGCAGTGTTAGACGTACATGGAGAGAACACGGTGAGCAGGGTCTGTCCATTAACATACAAACATGTACTAGTACTAGTGTACTTTCTATAGCGAAAGTGTGCAGGCACAGAGGATGGAGTTAGCGTGAAGCAGACAAGACAGGAGATAATCCCTGGGCTAAAAACAGAGATACGGGAAAATGTTCTGCAAGACAAACTCAAGGAAACAGCATTTAACCTTAAAACACTCTATAATAGTCTTAGTAATATAAAAGGCTGAGGGAAATATAAGAAATAAGAAGATAAAGCAGGTGGCTAAAATTGTAGTATATGAAAGGAAGTTCTAGATTTATGGGGTACTTAAAGATTGATGGGACCTGTTCAAGCCAGATGGGTTACATCTGAATCGGAGACGCAGAGGTGCACCGGGGAGCCAATTGCTTAGAGCAGCTGAGGAATATTTAAACTGGAGTGTGTGGGGACAGACGCCCAGTCTACTGTTACCCGCTAGAGTGTAGAGCAGAACAAGGCGATCTGCAAAGTGTCATTTGCTTATATCTAAATGCCGGAGATGTTAGGAGCGCTTCGTAGTACAAAGCTGTGAGAGCCCGGAACAATGTATTCTCTTCGGTAATGCAACATTTATCGGCAAATACGAGCAGAAGTTGCTAGGTTATAAGACAAAGCAGGTAGGGAATCATCCAGGTATCAAACCAAAATGGTTTAATCAGTACCCACGCAAACGTAGGGAAAGAGAACAGATCGCACACACACGGAGCCAGGGGCAGGAATCAAACCCGGAACCCCGGAAGCATAAGGTTGCTGTGCTGCCCCACGAGAAGATCAAAACCAGCAGTATATCAGTCACAGGACTATATTGTCACTGCTTAGGTTCCAGAAAACCTGCTGCTTAAAAAATAGGACTTGCAGATAGTCCTGAAAGAGGAAATGACATTACACCAATCTATGCTTATCCTGTAACCTAAACAACTAACATTAACCTTACAATGAACCTCACTTGTATTGCATGTCATAATGCTAAAATTATGTACAATTATAAGTTAAGTAGCTGAGTACTAGTTAAAGGAAGCAAAGAACAATTAGAAAACTCAAAAAGAAATGAAAAAAAGGACACAAGTACTGCTCCCACACCCCCCCCCCCCCATTCTTTGCTTTCAAGAAACTACAGAAATTTGTTGAAATTACAAATATACAAATGAATTATGTTCACACTCAATGCGATAATACATAAGGCAAACATTTATGATGTCATTTCATGCTTGGCCTTAAAAAGTAGTCAAAAGTAAAAAAAAATAAAAAATAAAAAATAAACAACAATAACATAATACACATTAATAAATACAATTTAAAAAATGCCCGTTGAACAAATAAAGCATAAAACTCACACAAATCGAATATATTTTTTAATCATTTGTGCGTTACAATTTAATTAATGTTCAGATCTAAACTCATTGAGATAGCAAATTAAATTGTGGAAAAAATTGTTGTTAGCCTAATCATTCCATGTGATTTTGTCCAACATGCCTTTACTTTGCATGACAAATGAAATACATTATTAGGATCAAACTAAACAATATGTAATTACATGACAGACACGACACTGCTCACACTCATGTATATTGATATTTCATAAAACGTACAATTCACATTTGTCAGATCACGCCACCATGCTGCTTTAAATTAGACTACAGCTGCAAATTATGATAGACAACACAGGTGTGCTGCAAGTCCCCAGCTGCCCAGCGTGCGTAACTCATCTGTGATATCTCACTAAATGCAGTCGCAGCAATACATACTGTACATACGCACACACGCAGGGAGTAACTATATTCACTGGGAGAAGAGCTGACCTTGCTCTCTGACCTTATTCCAAGCCTTTTAATTCAGTTATTCAAATAATGCCACACAAATGCCACCTAAGTCACTTCCCAAACACAGCCACATTTTCCCGACGTCTTTTATGTTACAGCCCTATAAACACGGCCAGCGTACTGCAGACACAGAAATCACTCTTTCTGAACAAAGCTGACAACTTCCTCCCCACAGAACAGAGACAGCGCCTGTCAGAGGCCACATGATGAATGATGATAGTCTCCATATGCTCATATTTACAGTATCCGTCTGTGTTGAGGGCACAGAAACACTCAAGGCTTTATGCGGGGCTTGTGTGTACTTAAAACAACAATTCTTTCAAGGCATGCCAGCTACAGATTACAGCCCTGCTTTATTCATTGCAAGCACCTTAGGGAATCTGACAGAGGAATAATTGTAAAATTGGGCTGTGTCATTAGTTAAAACAAGATTTTTCTTTCCCCTAGTATAAAGCAAATTCATTCCATTAGCCCCTAAAAAAGCAGAAAAGCAATACAGAAGGGAAAATAAGGCATCTTAGCTTACCTCCATTTTCTTGTGCGTTGCTGTTATTGGTCTCCGTCATTTCAATACGCTCTAAATCATATTCACACACAGATTCAGACGCCCCATCAACAAGGCTGGCTGATTCTTCCTACACAGAACACAATAACAGAAGGAGAAAAAGGCAGAGCGATTCCCTGGGTACATGCTTGTTTGAAATGCACAAGTGCAAGCACACTTCACATATTGATTCACTGTTAAGAATGGTATCACATCTGCCCCGCTTTTATGACTAATAACATGAGGGTTCAAATGCTGTTCATTCTTCCTAGAGCGGCTGCATGCTTCCTCTCTCTCTCTCCCGGCAGCAGACGAGTCTTGCAGCTTAAATTCCATCTTGGCAGTTTGGCGCTCGCACCACTGCTACAGAAACACAAACCTTTAATATTGCCTTTGTCTGCTCCCTGAATCTGGACTATTCTAACAGCAGAAGAAAAAGAAAAAAAGAAAAAAAAACACACACACACACACAAAGCATGGCAAGAATTTATGCAGTGTGCTGCTTTTTTCCGGACTGGTTTTAAAATTTTTACATTTTATAAATATTTATGTGTAAAAGAAAAAAGAAAATCAATCTTAAAGAAATGAGACTTACTATTTAACCAACTGACTTCACAAGATAAAGAGGTTAGTTTAGGCAATTATTTTTCAGAGAAATATAAAATTGAACAGTCATTAAAGAATTTTATACAGCAATGGTAATAATACAACAGTAATTATCCTGGTAAGTGATACATTTCACAAATGCAACCAGACTCACTGCAGCAATGTGTAGCACACTAGTGATTTCTGAGAGCGTGGGACTTTATGCTTTATATAAACTGAGTTAAATTCAACATGTATACGGGCTTGGCAACAAAGTGATACGAGAAAACACATCAGCTGGAGGAAACACATGGTTGGAAAGGCATCTCATCACACTTACTTTCAGGGCGTACAGTCCAGATTTCCCAGGGATTTTAAAGAAAGTCCTGTCCCCAATGCGGGTGTTAGTATGTAGCATGGCGTTGAGGCAAGCCAATGGTGAGGCACCACTAGCATTAGAGAAAATTCATCCATTCAGTGTTTTCAGAAATAAGAACAATAATAACATTGTTTTTTTGTTTTAGGATAATAGTAAGAGGTCATTATTTCAGTAAAATGGTCAGTTGATTACTATATTTTAGCCCTTAACATTTAGATAGGAGCTGATAAGCCCTGCTGCACTCATGTCACAAAGGGGTAAGCATTTCTGAGAACTGGTAACCCTTGTTTGCTATTTTCATAATTACATGTATTTTGCATTCAAATTTGGGTCAAACACAACCACCAGATTTGTCTGAACATGGTTTGGAACATGCCTAAAAAACAGCTCAACTGGAAGAGAGCTCAAACTTCTTTAATAAACATTCCATCCATCCTGTAACAATTTATTTAATACAGGTTCACTGGGGGTGTAGCTGGAGTCTATTCTAGGTAACACAGTGCACAAAGCAAGGGAATGCATTGTCTGTTACAGAGCACACAGTCATGGAACGACTAGGAAAAACACCCAAACTCTACACATGGAGCAAGGGTGGCGTTCAAACCACGACCCTGGAGGTGTAGGGCAACAGTGATACTCAACTGAGATTACAATTCAACATCCACCTAACCATTACTAACCATTTGGTCAAGATCACGACCAGCCCTAACCTTAACCATAAGAAACCAAACAAATTTCAAGACATTGGGCATTTTTAGTTTTTGTGATTGCATTCACAGATGGTCATAAAACTGAGTTTCCACTTGTGGGGACTGAAAAAATGGTCCCTACAACTTTAAAATAACAGGTTTTTATCATGTTGTGGGGAATTTGGTCCCCACAATGTAATGTATACATATCCCACATATACACACGCACACACAGAGCCACCATACCGCTAGTTACATTTGCAATGTTCCTTTTAATGCTAAAACGTGAATGCTAAATCCTTTGGACCCAACAATTGAACAGAACTGATCTAACGTGACAAATCATCAATCTAACCTCAAGAGAGAAACATTATTCAGGTAAGAGATAGAGGTGCTATGGCTGGAGAAACACCAGCGCAGGTTTACTTCATTACATCTCAATACATCTCAATTTACAGTATTTATAGAGCCATGTACTAAGAATGTCTGTCTGAGTGGGGCTGTGCATGGACTTCTTAGGCTTGGCTTTGCAGGCTCAAAAAATCACAACCTTTATCTCACAAATGGCATACACACAAATTTAATCTGTGACAGTAGGTACAGAATTACTATAATTACTATATATCGAGGTTTCATTATATGAGTCATTTGTAGGCACAAAACTGGTCATTAACTGCCATGATAATGCAAGAGAACGCAGAATCCTGCCCCAGGCCACTGACCCATCTCTCCCCAACTCACACCGTCTTCCAAATGATTATGACAAAAACAAGTTAAATATTAATTATGCAAACTCTGTATATCAGTGTCTCCCAATCTGGTCCTCGGGGACCTGCAGATAATCCAGATTTTTGTTCCCTCCCAGCTCCCAGTAGGAGACCCAGTATCAAGCTGGGAGAAAGCAAAAAAGTGTGCTGTCTGGCAGGGAGCTGGGAGGGCACAAAAAAGGTGGACCGGCTGTGGGTTTCAGAGGACCGGGTTGGGAAACACTGGTGCATTTGTAACCAAAACACAAAACACACTGAAATTATAGATTATAGAGACACAACTGTCATTCTGGGGAAGGTGGACATTGTTGCCAGTGGGAGCCTGGAGCCTTTGACCTAGTTGCAACTGTTGTTGTGAGTAGAAAAGAGAGGATTGGAATAAAGCAATGAGAGAAGGGGAGGAGACGGAGACCAACCCCGCGGCACAGAGAAGATTTGTTTATGGCAGAGATATAGGTGGGTCAACCACAGGTAAAGACATTCTTGGAAATAGGCTCACATAGTATGATGCACCAATCAGGGAGCAAATCTGATATCATGGATCACCACAGGGAGGATGGTGCTGAATACAGTTCTCAGTGTAAAACTTGAGGAAGTTTGCATCATATAATATGGTACAGTATACAAACATATAATAAAAGCAGTCTACCAAGGCATATGATATCCTAGAAGACATTGAGATGGGTTTCTTCAGTAAATGCTGAGAAGTAACATTTTATGGAAACTGATGGTATAATTCAGCATAGAAGGGCACTGTTATTGAAAAGACTAATGCTTTGCAAGCAATAGCAGCAGAAAAGTGTGAGCTTTCTGGAGTCTTCGGTTTGCTTGCATGGGACCAGAAAGATACTGAGAGACAGGATGAGTATTTTGGAAACCGCAGTGTCACCTGGTGGCAGATTAACCATGTGGGAGTCTACGCCCGGTAAGCTGAAACCCTTCCCTTGTCAAATTCAGTCCTGAAAATGCCTGTAGTTGAACAGAATCGGAATTCTGGACAGCTTGAAAAATCAACACAGAGACTGTACAGAACAACAGCAAGTC